>CAEFZX010018882.1:0-89383 GCA_903066825.1 Alfaro cultratus | reverse complement strand
TTTTTCCCACCAATATATAAAAAACCCCTTTATTTTTTTTTTTTTATTGTTTTTAATTTTTTTTTTTTTTTTTAAAGTTTGTTTTTTAAAAAAAAAAAAAAAAAAAAAAAAAAAAAAAAAACAACTTTCGGAGTAACCTTTTAAACATTTTCACAGAAAATTGCAGAAGGCTGTTTAAATTTAATTCCCTCTTCCTGTAAATTGTAGACAAGGTACATTTTCTTTTCCCATGATAAATGCTACAAGTCACAACCACTAAACAAGTGATATTTTGTTCGTGCTTTGTGCAAGTGAACATTTTTATTTTTATAAAAAGTTATTTTTAAGGCTTTTTATTTGTCTGAGTAGGAAGAAAATCTGCAAGTCATAAACATAAGAAAATTAAATCGTTTTTATATTGGACATCCAAAAACTGAACCAGAAACGTTTTCTACTGAAAAAAGTGTTATATGTAAAACATTTTAGGGTGCATTGACACCATTCCTGTTTAGTCCACCTTATTAAAACTCTAGTTTTTTCTAGGCAAACAAACTGCAGTCTGATTAAGCAGGTCTCAAGTAAATGCACCCTAGAAGGCAACAAAAGTAGAAGAAGAAACAAGATAAATTAAGAATCATATTAAGAAAACTGTGAGAAGACAAATGACAAATTGGGAACTTTAGCAAGGCTGTCATGAAAGGACCATTTTGATTTTAAGTGGAGAATAAATTTAAATGATTGCAAAATTTGCCACAAAAAAGAAAAGACAATTTCTGACATTAACATAGGTTTTGGACTAAAACAAAACCTCCTGATAGGCTGGACAGTGTCCTGCAAAGGAATGTACACCTTTACTTTAGTCAGTTTACATTGTTGTTGCATTGTGTTAAGTTAGGATTTTATGTGATCAGACCCATAGAAAAACAACATAAATAAAAAAGTGAGTCGTACATTTGTGTTCCATCCCCTTTACTACGATTCCCCTAAATTAAATTCAGCCAACATGCAAGAAATGTACCCAAACATACCAAGACCTAGCAGCCAGCAGATACTGACAGGACTGTCGAGAAAAGCGTTAATCAGAGAAGCTGCCAAGTTCGCCATGTTAATGGAGATGTTCCTGCATTTTTCTCCTCCCTCCACTGTTTACATTTGTCTCACTGCGTGGTTTTACACAGGTTGTCCTTATGCTGATAATGTGACTGAATTGTCAGACTAGGCATCAAGATGCAAGAGGAAAGCAACTGTGTATCAACTGTATATATTCTGATAATTGAATTGTACATATTAACTTGTCAGTTTACTCAATATAAAAAAAGATAAATAAAAATAAAATCAGTCAAGTTAGAGTAGTGTGTTGCTGACATTACTGGGTATGAATGCTTTTGCTGTCTAGAGTGTATATTCAGCATAATCAACTAATAAACACCATTAAAACTAAAGTTTTAACTTTCCTGGCAGACATTTTCACACCAGCAGTTTCACTAACAAATTAACACAGAAACTTACAAATCCCTTTTAATGACAAGCTACAAAGATCTCACATGAAACACGGTTCAAAAAGAAAAGGAAAAAAAAACCAAAACTCTCTTGCTCATTATTTCTTCTAACTGATCACCACTGTGTGCTCTCTGCCTCCCACTGAGACCGGTGTAAGTTTACTCCAAACAGACACGAGTGCCTTGTTTAAACAAATGAGCTGGTCTCTTCCTGAAGTTGACAAAGTCTCACAGCTTTTTAGGACACTCATTTAGACTAGGGAAGATTGTTGGAGCATGTTTTTTTTTCCCCCCAACTAATAATGCATGTTTCACACAACTCATTAGCAGATTTAAGATATGAAATTGTTTCAGCTGTATTTAAGTAATCAGATCTTCCCTAACAAACTGGCTGGAAATGCCAAACTGCCTAGAAGAGGAGATAGTACTCTGGTCCCATTCTCCCTCTTAGATACTCTGCTCTCCACAAGATAGAAGACTGATGTCTTTTTGCACTCTGTAGCCATTTATTTCCACGTTTTCTAAGCCATTCATCAATCAATGAACTGCTGGCTTTACACAGAAAGGCTTTTCTTCGTAGCGTTGAGCCTTTATTTCACAGATACCCTCAGCACTAAATTGCCAATTTACAGCGCAGAGAGCAGAATGCGGACACAGAGCGGGCTTATTTCCTATAATCAACTCCTTCATTAAAGCAATACCGACTCATGTCAGTCAACAATTTTCGACTCCTATCAGAATTTTTTTTTCAGGGTCAGGAACTTAAAGCTCTCATATTAACATGTGTCAATCATGTTAAGACTGATAAACCTCCACCAACAACATGCTTGCATCAAGCTTCATTGCAGTTGTTCAAAATGGAAACATAGCCAATTGTGCTAGCAGGCAGTAGGCTAATAAAGCAGCAAGAAAGCTTAAATATGCCGAGTTAAATTATCTGTTTTCCAGCCTAGTAAGCAACATTTAAACGGCTTACTATGTTTCTTCCTAGTATTTAAAATAAAACAGTAATTTTTACATTTAGACGATGGTGGGAACACGTCCGCTAACCAACTAATGACGTAAATTTTTCGTTTAGCAAACTTAGCTAAATTTTGCAAAAACTTTAGCTAAGTTACCCTAAATTTATTTTTTCAGATAAATTCAAAAACACAAATTTACCTTGCTGCTTTGTAAATCTTCAGTTGAATAAAGTTTCACATCTGCGTTGAAATTTTGGTTATCAATTGTTAAAAATTCTCCAGGTATTTAGCCGTTTTATATTCATGCCCTTACTTTGAAAGGGGTGAAATTTTTTACAGAGCAGTTCAAAAACTTTATTTTCAGGGGGAAACATACATGAACAATATAAAGAATGGATAGTAAAAAAAAGAAAGAAAAAAAAAAGATATAAAAATGAATACAATATCTAAGGACACTATAAGAACACGTACATGTATATGATAATTTTCAAATTAAATTAACATTTAATTTATTAAATTGGTGCTCGGGGATTGTAGTTTTTCAAGGGGAGATATCATTTGAATTGACATTAGTACTTTAGCATTAGCTTTCTCTAAATCCGGCGTAGATGTAGTGCATTATGTTAGCAGAACTAATGTTTGTGATTACTGGTTTAGGGTTAACGTAACAAACTGTTTTGTTGTTCACCACTGCATTTAGATTTAGTTTTAGATCATTTCTTATGTTTAAAGAAGTATGTTTTGTCTTTGGAGACATGATTTATTCCTTCCAGCAGTTGAGACACTTAACAGTATCACAGTGTGAGGTAAAAACACACAGTTTTTGATGACCTCCCTCCAGCTCAGTTATGTACCTGATCCCAGAAGCCATTCATATGGTTATGCTAATTTGATACAGAGATGGCACAGATACACAGCAAAATATATCTTAAGGACAAATGAATCCCTGCTCCGGAAGCCATCTACTGCAAACCAAAACAAACATTTTACATCCTGAAGCGTGACCATCGAGCGATTGCAGACCAACAGCTAATTCATCTCTGCAGCACCTTCTTTTCCTGGGGCCATGTTCTCAATAACTATAGATTGTATATTTGCCATGTACCATCAAATGTAAATACCTGCAGATCTCTACACTAAACATGCAATTTAATTCTCAGGGTTTTGTGTGCTTTCGTAAATCTATCTGGATTAGTGTACTCTGTGCTCTATATTTGCAAAGTCATAAACATGTCAGGAAAATTACACTTATTTTAAGTGACTTATAAAATAGCAGTGTCTCCATTATTCATAGTTTTGCGATATTTATGATTATTGTAAAAAAAAAAATAATAATAATTACCGGTAATAGTTTCTCAGCTTTTGTTTGGGAGACAGATAGCTTCTCTTTGTGTAAGCTTATTTTTTCTTCTTTTCCAATCAACTTATAGTATATGTTTAGGTTAGAAACAATGAACTACCCTTTGGCATTAATGCTGCAAATTTATCTCCAGGAATATATTCATCTTTCTCCCCTTTTTGTTTGTTTTACTATTCATTTTAAAAACAATTGGTAATATTGCTATATGAAACAATTCACTTTCCATAGAAATTTTCCTTGTTTTTTCTTTTTGTTTTGTTTGTGTCCATTTCCTCTATGCTCCCTTGCTTTGAAGAAGATAACCACCCAGCTTGAATGTGGTTTGGTTGGACTTTTTTTTGTCCTAGTTAAATGTAGTTCTTCTTTCTATTGTGACACACCATACATGCTCGGTTTGGGTGCTTGTCATTTCATCCATTTGCATTTGTGATTGTTTTGTAATTGACTTTTCCTGGTATAAAATGGTGCAGTCTACCGCAGGATGTTTCTAACTGACTCTGTACTTTCCCCTTTTAACCCACTTTGACAACCTATGATTTAAATGAAATTTTCTATATTTTACTTATAAAATGTCTATATGTCTAAAAATATGCTTGTCATATATGACATATATATGACAAATATGTCTATATGACTACACATATAGACATTGCCAAAAGCATTCGGTCAGTTTCTTTTACACACATTAGGCTTACATTCGATGCCACCTATATTTAATGCAAATTCTTACATATGTCATTGATACACTTTGTGCAGCTTCCAGAGGTTCAACTCTTTGTAGTCTAGAAGTTTTAGGGGGATTTTGTTAGGAATTTCAGAAGATTTTTCGGGCAAAATGTTTATGAGGTCAGACACTGATGTTGGACAATATAATAAAATAATAGCAATATTTTTTGCAGCCCCGTGAAAGTCTTCCATGTCGTCCATTGAGCTAGCCTTGTGCACCGGTGCAGAGTCATGCTGGAACAGAAAGGTGGGATCCCCGAACTGTTCCCATAAAGTTGGGAGCGTGAAATTGTCCAAAACGTCTCGGCATGCTACAGGATTAGAAGTTACATTTACTGCAACTAAGAGGGTGAGCCTAACTCCCAAAGAAAAGCTCCACACCATAATCTCTTTTGCAAAAAAAAGTCACAGTTGACACAATGCAGTCATGCAAGTATCATTCCCCTGGCAACTGCTACAGCCAGACTTGTCCATTAAATTGCCAGACAGAGGCATGATTCATCACTCCAGAGAATACTGCTCTAAAGTCCAGTGGCATGGTTTACATCCCTGCATCCATCCTGTGCACCGCTTGGAGCCAGTTACAGAAATTAAAGGTGTTGTTGTCACTAAATGTTCTCAAGGCCGTTCCTATTGATTTTGAGAAAGAATAATTTGTCTGTAAATGTTTCCACTGAGGAATCTTTTAGTTAATTTATTTGACGGTGTTAAATGTTTCTGTTTTTGCTGTGAATGTTCTGTAGTGTCTGTGTGCTGCTGCCAGTCTTGACCTGCATTGTCTTGCAAAAGAGATTTTTATTCTCAACAGGATTTCCTGGTGAACTAAAGTTTAAATTAAAAAAAAGAAAAATTAGACAAATGCACATTTGTTAGTGCATTAAGGCTTGGTTGCTTAGCCCTTCAAACCTATCTCAAGTAAGATAGCTTACTTGAGAAAGCTATCTGTGCACACCTACTTAGAATAAGTATAGCATTTGAGGACACATTGACTCCAACAGTTTACATTAAAAAGTTTGTTGAAAATGAGAAGTTGGTCCACAATGATAATGAACAACTTATGCTAAAAACAACCTCAGAGACTCATTGTGATTGAGATTGACTGTCTGATGGTGTGCAAACATGTCATTGTCCTGCAATACACATTGTTCCACAGCCAGGTAAGTACATGTTAGACTTGTAGCACTAAAAATATATATATATATAAAAAAAAAATGAAAAAGGAATGAGAAATAAAAGTGTTTGTGGTATAAGCACAGGGCAGCATGACCTGCGCAGATGTGGCGATTCAGCAACAATTATTCACTACTATCCAAGGAATAGGAGAGAAAAAAATTAATGGTTTTCTATTGACCTGCTTTGCACAACAAAATTGCCAAGAAAAGGAGATTCATTTGTTATCAGAGAGACAGAGAATAGAGACTTTGCTACAATGGCCAAAAACATTCACGTCGCATTCAAAGCAGAGGCCTGATGATATCCATTCAGTGTGGGGAATGTGGGGGTTTCATTTTTCTTCCTAACAGATGCATGCACCAGTTAAGGCCTCCTGATGCTTTCTTAGACAAGTAATTAAGGCAAATCCACTTCATTAGCTAAAACCTCATCTCCCACACCAAGAAACAACAGGAATATCGGTCTCCTTGTAAGTTGTTATAATTGCTCACACAAAGATGTCCAGTTAGCGAGCAAAAGCCCAACTAAGCGAAGTACAGATTTTGTAATATAAATAAAATTACTACCAATATATTCCAAAATACTTTAGAATATTTCACCTGATGCAGGAATTTCCATTTGCATGGGAAACAAGTTATTGTTTGGCTGGTATAAAACCTCCTGCTGAATGTATCTAATGGTTTTGTATTAATCTGAATATTTTAGCGGTGAATTAGATTCAGTTGTAAATTACTGAAATGTGTAAACATCTTTTGATATTAAAATGCTAAATTCAAGGGGTAGTTCACATTTGTATACAAACACCCTTCGCTCTGCCAGTGCTGTTTTGTCCTGCCAAATTTTCCTTCTAAAAGGTTGATGCTGAATGTAGTGAATGCAATTCAAACACCCAGAACATGGTCCAAATTGAACATTTGACTAGGCTGAATTAGAATTACTAAAAACTAGCATTTGTGTTATAATTCTATTTTAGCAGTTAATTTAAAAATAAAACAACAAATAGATGTTTTCTTTCCTGAACTAGATCTGTTTTTTGTTTTTTTTTTGTTTTTGCAGACAACCGATTATGTAGTTGGAACAAAATTATATGGAACTAAAATCAGCAATGTCTAGGTGGAAATGGTTACATGCACTGTAATCTAGGAGTAAATCAGCCTTTTGTTAAAAAGGTTAAAATTTAATCTTACATCTGTCTTCCAGATGTAAGATTTTGTAGGGACACAACTGCTTTAATTTCCACAGCAGGAGTAATCAACAACAACATAAACACCAATCAATATACAGCAGATCAAAAAGCTACATGCAGTGCTGCATGCTCTTTCAATCGTTACACATTTAGTTTGATGCTTCCACTTGATAACTGCAAATACCAAGACTAGAAATATCTCTGCAAAATAGTTATCATATATAATATATTTCAAACTCAACACATGATAAATACCTACATTAATTGGGGATGACAGAAAATCTTGCCAGGAAAAGTTTATTTTTGCTTCATTTAGTCTGAATTCTTAACTCTATTTGACATTTTCTGTAGCGTCTAGGGAAATGCATATTCCTAAACAACACAAGTGGATAGCATCCACAACACTGATGGCCACATCTGATGATATAAAGTGATAGGATATGCCCTAAACATCCACTCAGCCCACTGAGGTGCAAGTCATTTGATGGAGAATTAATAAAAAGTCATCCAGCACCAATATAAATCAGCAGATCATCCCTGATGGCTAATCACAAGAGCAAAATTTCCAGTTCAGCAAGAATTGTCTATAAAAATACAAATAGAATTTGTCACAAACGCAGTGAAGCAGCACAACGTAGTGGCTCTGTGGAGCCGGATCTCTCTCCAAGCCCTGCTGTTTCCTACACCATTAAAAAAATCTGAGAGGAAGAGGCATGAGGGAATTCCAGCTGTCTTCCAAAGAACCATTTGAGAGGTAACAGGTACCACAAACAACACACTTCTCGGCTCTTCACCGGGTCTCCCTTAGGGAAAAACAAGTTCGTAGAATGCAAATAAAGCTTGATTTTTATTACCAACCAGAGGAAGACAGATGTGTTGTTTTTTAAAGAAGTAAAGCAAGCTGCCGCCAGGTTGCACAAAGAACACCAATTTATAAAAACTATTATAAAAGGGCCTGCCACAGTTTTCGACCTAAATCTATTAAGACCAGAGCTGGCATATGTTTCACTCGGCCTTCCTTAGATCTAATGGATTTTCTGCCATTCTTTGAGCTGCCTTAGCAAGAACAAGACAAGTAGTTATGTATGCTCTGTTCTGTATGTCACTCTGCTACAAATCCATCAAGAGCCTTGAGATTTTGTTAGAAGGCACAGATGGTCTGCAATTATCATACAATGAAGGTGATGCATCTAAATTTACGTCAGTGGAAAGAAGATATGTAGGTATCCTGAATGGGTTACTATGAGCTGACAAACGGTGGCCTGAATATGATTGGACAAATTGCCTGTTGACTTTACTTTACTCATAACTTGCAGTGGATTGCAAAAGTGTTGGGAACCTTGGAACTTTTCACACTTTGTCATTTAATAACCACCGACTTCAGTAGATTTTCTCCAGTTTTGAATGATGGAATGACTCCAAAAAATGACAAGATTTGTAAAGAGGAAAAAAATTGAGGCATGCATCAATTGCAGTTTTTCTTTAACAAGCCTGCCCTGATGATTCTGATTTTGGCCAATGCCATTTTTTTGTCTGAAAAGTCACTAAATATTTGATCAAAGTTGCTAAGTTGGCAACAGTGCTGTAACGTGTAGTCTGCAATGCTTGTCATAAATGCATGGGGTGTAGTAATATGATTGAGTTCAGAGGTATTCTGCTAAATACCACGCTGCTACAGCACTTAGGCGTTAGTAGAACAAATGTTTAGTGCTTTAGGGTTAGAAAACAAACTTTTTAGGTAGCAGTACCTGAAAATGGCATCCCAAAAACAAGACACTGTGATAGCCGTATTGTGCTGTGAGGAAGATTTTCTTCAGTAGGGAAAAGGGAGATGATCATACACGTCACAAATCTGACCTTTATGGCAGAAGGGCAAGAAAACCAAAATTTGACATTTCTGACCTACATTAAAAATGCTGTGTGACAATAAAAAACAGCCCAATGTGAACATGAGTACATTCCAGGAAACATAGAATGTACTCAGAGGCAGCAGCATAATATTGTGGGTATACTCTTTCAGTGGGTCATGGAAGCTGGTTAGAGCTGATGGTTAGATGGATGGAGCTAAATACAGTGTAATCATGGAAAAAAGGGGGCTGCAAAAGATTTGAGAAAGGGGTGTAGGTTCTCATTCTAGCAGTAAAACGACCGTAAACATACAGCCGGAGCTGTAGCAAAATGGTTTACATCAAAGCGTTGATGTGTTTGAACAACCCTGACTTAAATCTGAGTGAGAATCTACAGCAATACTTGAAGTCGACAAATACTCTTCATTCAATCTGACTGAGTTGGGTATATTTCACAAAGAGGAATAAAATGCTATTGTTATCGGGTGAATTTGAAATGGTTTAGGTGTTATTGATACTCTCGCAAGGCTCTGTACATAAAGTGTTCAGAAAAAAAGAAGAACAGGGTGCCATGTGTTGCTCATGAAATTATTATTTAGCCTCAGATAGTTCTATTCCTCGTGGTGTCTGCGGCTAAATTACTTTCTGGTGTGACCTCTTTTAACCACATTTCTCCCCCGTCTCTGCAGACTCAGGGGGGATGATTAAGCAGTTCAAATGAAGACTCATTTGAATTCACACACGGCTGAGTCCCTGAGCCTTCTGCTCAGCACAGCATTCCTGCTTGGTCAGCTGCGAGCCGCTCGGTGTGGCGGCCCTTTTCACCGGGGTGTCCGACCGCACTGAAAGCCGATACTGGCCGACCCCATGCTGCTTCGCATTAAGAGATGCTAATGCGGGGAGGCTGCAGTGTCTGAGATCTTGCATCCCAGCGTGGCAGCGGCCTCTAACTGGCATTCTCCCCAGGAAGAAGACCCTCGGAGAAAGCCGAAGGCCACAGAGAGACACATGCTTGACAATAGGACTGCAGGCTTCAGCGAGCAGCCTCATCAGCCTTTTAGGAACTGCTGATTAGTCTTCCCAGAAATAATAATAAAAAAATAAAAAATAAAAAACCACGACTCTCCCCACTCTGAAAATAAATAAAAAACACACAGCAGCCTTGGAGGCTACTTATGTGAATAATGATATGCCACTGAGAGCTTTCACTTGTTCAAAATCCGCCAGAACATTTTAAGTCCTGCATTTGGGCTCCAAGACGACCTTGGGCGAATGTAATCTGAAAAGATAAAAACCACCTGTTTTTCTGTGGAAAGATTCTACTATGAAAAGATTATTAGAGGCATACATATTTTTTCACCTTGTTTACTGACAATAAAAAGATCTTTTATTCTTTTCTGCTCAAATGACATTTCTTCAAAGCATGACTTGCACTTCAAGGCGACCTGATTGGAAATTCTCATCCTTTATCGCCGTGGTGGCTTTCAAATAGATATTTTTTTGCCACATATGTAAATTCTGTACGAATCTTGACATGCATGGTTAATTCCCAATTACATGTAGGAATATTTTCTAAAGCAAAAATGAAAATGTTTTGTAAAGAAAAAAAAATCCAGGAATGTGCAATCTTTTTATTATCATTCAGGCAAACACATCCAATACCACGCTCTCATTTTGTCACCTCTCACTACTTTTTTGTCACCTTGTGAATATTAGATTTATTTAGCTCTATGTAGCAATGTCACACTAAACAACTTCCAATCAAGTCATTTCATTCTGCTGAAACAAGCTGTGATTGATAGAGTTATTTAGCTACATATATTATTTCCCAACAAAATAAAAAAAAAAGGGAATGAACGTTGTGCTGTTCACTGGAGTGAAAGACTCATTTTTTTCCTATTAATCAAATATGAGAGATACCCAGAATGGAATAAACAAAGTCACCAAGCTTGCTAAATATTTGAATGAGGCGCAGTAAATGCAGCGGGAAAAATACGATAGAGAGAAAGCTTATCTAAATTGTGTGGATTAATTGAACAAACTTGGAGATGCTTTGCTATTCTTCTCCAAATTTTAATGAGAGCACTATTCATAAGAAAAAATATCCAGTCCCAAAATGAAACATAACATCCCATTAGGGGTGTGACAAACAAGATGAGATTTAAGCAACGTTTTAGTAAAAACCTAAGAATTTGCAGGTCCTTATATTTGGCTATTGTGTTTTTGGTCAGTAGCTTTGCTTCGATTAAGAAAGCGTAGCAGTATGTGCACACAGTGCCACTTACTAAAAGGGTCTTTCCATGCCCTAATGACAACCAGAGGTAGCAACTCGAGCTGCTGAAATTCCTCCTTACTCCTCTTCCTGACAGCCTAAGGCTAAACTAAACAATGCAAATTACATTCATTGTTGTGAGAAACTTCTGCCATGGTAAAGGTCTTACCCCCCCACCCATATTGCCTACAGCCAATCGTGCCACTGCTGGGTGACCACAGTGTTGCTGCAGAGGAATTAGCACGGAGATTTGCAGTGGGATTAATAACTCATTCCGCTGCCGACCTGAGCAGCCAGTCAGGACACTTTGGAGTTTCATATAATGAAAGCCTTCGGCTAGTTAGCTTGATCAATGACTTAAATCATTCATGTTGTTTTAGGAAGACTGAAGTAGCGACTTCAGTTCAAAGGCATCTACGCTAAAACACTGAAGAACTTTACTCTAAATTCACATGCTGGGAAATTATCTTCTTTAAACATAGGTGATATTATGAGAATCTTTCGATACGTGCAAGTACTGGTTTTACGTATTTTTAGATTCTGCATCTGTTTCCAATTTTGACCAAAGTCATGGAGATGAACTGAGCAATTGGCCATTTCGTGGTCATGTATTGAAAAATCCGATTTTCTTCCATATTCATCTAAAGCAGGGCTGTAAAACCCATTTTTACTTTGGGACACATGTAGACCACGAATGCCCTAAAAGGGCCAGTTGTGGCAGAATGTCAAGGTAAAACCACTAAACTTTATGGGAAAGGTTGTAATACTGTAATTTTTCCACATTTGATTTGAGCTTCTTAAAAATAACTATTTTAAATCATTTTTACATTGATGTAATATACCAGGCACCTACAACCTTTACAATTCTGAGAGCCATAATTGCCTTCAGTCCAGCTAAATAAGACTTCTTCAGAGGCACAAATATTATAGTACCTTGAAAAAAAATTAAAAATATAAAAATAATATTTTTTTTGATAAACACGTACTTCAGGAAATTTGCTAGAATTATTATTTTTTTTAATTTAAAACAGTTCATTCATAAGGCGCAGTATGAATTTGTGGAAGGTCCAAGACCCACTTGTGGCTCTGGTGCCAGAGGTTGCAGTCCCTTGACCGATACAAATAAAAACGGATTTGATTTGACTGTTAATATAATACTTAAGCACACAACTGTTATCTTGAACTCGCATTTCTGTGGCCAGGAGGGCCACAGAAAAAGCATTGGCAGGCCAAACTTTGTCCACGGTCCATATGTTTGCATCACTGCGTCACTGTTAACATCAAACAAATATAATAACATGGCCAACCCCAAACACACACACGCACACACACCAACAGCAAAAAGATGAAAACTACCTTTGGTTATTGACATCAACATAATTATTTATGGGACCAAAACGGATATGTTACAAAATGACTAACATCTAGCATGAACATATATCAGCATTAGCATCACTAAGGATATTGTTATTTTTGTTTTGTTGCATTTAACAGCAACCTCTATTAAAGATGTGCTGCAGAAAAATTGGAATCCATTGAAATCGGTAGGCCTGACCTCGGCGAAAAATAAAAATTGATATGGCGAAAGGATAAGTCTAATAAGTGTATCTTTACTTTTGAAAGCTTGTCAAGAAATGGACAGAATCCCACATTATATGAATAAGTGCTGTACATTATCATTATCGGCATTTATTGATACATCAATCAATTCAGTAGGGATCAAAATCAATCATCAATTTCCCATGACTGGCTCCCAGTACAGGCTGTTAAATTCTGAATTTAGCGTCATTAGTTTGAAAGCATCAAGACTAAGAGCTTAAACTATTTTGATGTATCTTTTCTGAGATTTGTAAAAGTTTGATGGAGAAAAGCAACATATGCTTTAATAATATTTAATGAATAATTTTGTAATTTCCACACTTCCAGTTGCAAATATGTTTTCTTTAATCTGTTGAGTAATTTAAAAGGAAAATAAGCAACTAGTCAGAGTTGCAACTACCATGTCAGACATTAAAGACAAACGTGAATCGGTATTAGCCAAAGATCTACCTGATCCGTGCGTCGCTGCAACTTTTGTTTGACGTATTTTTTTAACATCAGTGAGTGTAAAGTTCTTCTTAATCATCATCGATAACTCTTCTAATCTCTCAATCTGTTGATGAATTTAGAATATAGTAACAAGAAAAGAAGAAAGAAATATACATCAAAAACACAGTTTTAGTCCTTTAAAAAGTTATCATATCTGAACGCTCAAGAACGTCCTCCTCATACTTAAATCAGTAAGTTAACTGCTGATATCATTTATGACACTTTCAGCTTCCTACTTGGTAAACATACAACTTTACAATCAGATTTTTTTTCCGTCAACTGTCAACACTGTGTTAGCACTTTGAGCTGAAATGTCATTCTGTCAGTCTGAATGAATGTTACAGTACCAGCAGGAGACTGCATTTCAACATAAAAAACCCCAAAAAAACAGCTGATGTTTTTTAATGAGCAACCGCACAGGGAGTCCACAAAACTTTCTACAACTCAGAAGAGAGGATGTTACATTTCTGAGTTACAATACAAGAGCCCGACATTTGCACCTAGTATGTTCTAACTTTTTCTCACTTATTTCCTATCCAAACCATCCAACAGAAATATCAATGACAAATCTTTCCTGCTCAACCAAAATCGCCCATCGCTTTGCTGTGAACTTTACCGACCTCACTTCAGAGAGTTCTGCTCATTTCCTGAGGCTATGTATCGACTCGAAGTTTCAGCTCTCTCTTAAGGTGCTTAAATAAAAAAAAGAAGAAGAAGAAGAAGGACATTATCTTGCCCGTAGCCATCTGAATGACCTGTAACACAACACATCCAGGAGTGTGTATGTGTGTGGGGGGGCAGGCTGACCTCCAGAAAGCAACAGTAAGTGTGAAAACCAACTCACCATCAGCAGTTGCAGCGGAAGGAGCATACAGGTTCCCTGAGCCAGTTTTAACTAAGAATGAATTGGGGCCAAACTCATCCTCAGAGTCAGAGTCCTGGGCTGGCTGAGCCGCACTGTTACCTAGCAACCTCCCATGGTTCTCATTGGCTGCAATGGAAGGGGGAGGGTATGGGAGCTGCTCAACAGGGGAGGAGGAGGCAGATGAACAATGCAGCGGAGGACCTGTGGACCACAAACAGAGACAACACATGGGGGGGAAATGAAACACCCAAGCACAGGCATCGTCACACAGAACCAGAACACGCACACATACACACACGGCTAGGCTACACGCACACAAACGTACACACACGCAAGACTTAACTCTGACACTTCAAAAACAAACAGGGACACATCTGCCTTTGTCTCTGCCACCTCACTCCAGCTGGGAAGAACAATACAAACAACCAAAATGACTTTGAGAGTGAACAGAGAAGACATATGCCTGGCACCGCTTGAAAAAACACAAAAACTATAAAACACCTTTTTAAGATGTCTGTCTGCGTGAAAAAAAAAAAAAAAAAGTCTGGCTCCAATGTAAAGGGAAGAAAAAAGAAACAAATAATTAAATCCAAGAACAACATACACATATATTAGACTAAACTTTGAGTAAATTGCTTACTTTTAAAAATACATAGCTTTGCTTGTGCTTTCCAGAATATAACGGCAGCGGTGTAAAGATGTGTAACATTAAAATTGGTGGTTATTAAGAAGACTTGATAAACTCAAGATGGCGCCTTTTCTTCCCTAACAGTGACTTACTTAGGTTCTCTTCCAGCCTTGTTGAAGACAGTTCCAGTTCCTTTAAGCATCCTGTTTTTGCGCTGACTAATATTTGAGCTTTATTGTAGTCAGTACTCTACTTATGCAAAGCAACACGCATCTGTCTTAAGTGATGGTACTAATCTGCTACCTGACATTGATTCATTGAACAGAATCTTTTAACTGACCAAAGAGAAGCTGGTTCTGTTGCAACATGATGATGTGCTAATAAGTTGCACTAGCCACAACATTTTCTCTTGTAGAAACTGTTATTTGGGGTAGATGATGCCAGCTATTTTAGGTCTCAATAAAGTGTTTAAAAAATATGATGATGATGATGTATTAATCTGTATCTTGGCTAAATGTGTTGAAGAAGAATTGAAAATCCTTCGATCCCAACAAATATCTGATTGCTCTGAAGATGCTGTTGGATTGCTTAGGGTTCCCTTACCCCCTTCAGAATTAATAACCAAAAAAGCAAAATTATTCTGCTGGTCTTTGGTTTTCTTTTTAAGCATTTAATAAATCAAAAACTAACAAACTAGAACATAAAAGTATAAAATAGCAAAGGGACAAAATGACCTCAATTTAAATGTTGGATTTTTTTTTTTTACTTTTCTGTCAGAATAGGCTAATGCAATACATAAGATTAATTTATTTAGAGGCTTTTTTTTTTTTTTTTTTACATTTTTACCACGGGCAGCAATTACTTTTGGAGTACGATGTATGAATAATAATCTCGTTGACATGGAGTGTGAGCCACTTGTTGTAAAGTGCCCACTATAAAAACCAAGCCACAACATGACTCAAGCATGAACTGGTCCTTTAAATTTCCTCCAAATTAACAGTTTTCCTTCTTGTCAGATACCTCCACCCCACGGCGATCACACTGCCCACCCTGACTTAAAAGCACATCATAAATAATTTGCAGTCGTGATTATCAGCAGCTTCTTTCTGCCATTATGAAACTTAGATTTTCACTCTTTTAAGGCTTATTGGTTTCAATCTCACGCTGTTAGTCAATGGTAAATCTCCACATTGAGCTCCGTATTAATGTGTGATTAACTTCTGAAGCAGCTCTGCACCATGCTGAAAATGACTCTACTTAAGTAACACGACTACGGCGCGAAAAAACCATTAGTTCTGAGCTCTCCTGCATCTTCCCATCAGTCCCTCCGTCTTGACGTTAAAATTCCTGCTGACCCGACTGTCATTCATCAGAAGTGATGAATTTCTCCTCCTTCAGTAACGATCCCCGAAGAGTATTAAAACACGACTCACTGACTCGCATCTAATTAGGCAGCAATTAGTGATATTACCATATCAGGCGCAGCCCTACACAAGCTGCAAATGTCCACTGCCACAGAGAGTCACAGTTTGTGCTTTACATAAGCTTCAGCAGACACTTCATTTCGCTCTCAGTTTGTCTAATGCTTAATGGGCACGGGGACACAGAAGCCCTGCTGTGGGTTAATGACCGTGACACTGCTGTTGTTGAATGTAAACTAATGTATAGCCACAAGAGGAAGAGGCATTTTTACTGTCGCTCCCTGTTTCCCTTGGATACATATCAGGCACTTCATTAATTTGTGTCAAAACAGCAACACTGCTGAACCCTCTCGACATGCTCTCATCTGCCGCCTTTAGAAAGTAACAAGATTCTTCTTCTTGACGTGAAAGTTTCTCTATTTCTCTCTCCCTCTCTTTCCTGGACTACTCATTATTGGGACAAAAAAAATTAAGGTCCACTAAAAACAGGCAAAGACTTAACCTAAATGAGGTCAAGGTAGTTAAGTCCTGCAGCCGTTAGTCTCGCGCACAAAGGTTTGACTGTCTCCCTGTGTTTAATTAATGCTGCCTCGGCCAGTTCATGCCCAAGCCACGTGCAACCTAAGGCGAGACACTGTGTCTACGCAGGAGGAGAGAAGATGGCCAGAGAAGTTTCTCCACCTGCCACAGCTAATTGCTTTCGCCTTCACTCACTGTATTACAGCTGCGAAGAGGAACTTTTACTTAGAGGCCCTTGAACCGTGCACGACTGCTTTCATTTCTGACAGTTTTGGGAAGAGCCTCTAACTGACTGGTGGGGGATCCGGTGTAAACGCCGATCTCCTCCCACTGTATTGAGCGACTTGATTAGCTTGTTAGCTACCCAGTTGAATACACAGACAAATAAATCTGACAGTGATCTTTGGGCTAAAGAAAAGCCTGCTAATAACATCGGAGCATTTGTTTCTTTTTTTTTTTTTTTTTTCAGTTTTTGTTTCCCTGAAGGCAATGCAGAGGTGATATATGCATTTAACCATTTAACCAATGTTTTCCTTCTGGGAATATCGCCAAAAATGAACTGATTTATTCAGTTCTTATTAACTGAATAAATCCTTATTATAAAGTATTTATTCTATATGAACTGAATAAGTCAGTTCATAAGAATATGAACTGATTTATTCTATTTACCATTAAAAATACCTTGCTTTGCCTTAAGTTAGACAACATAGTACAAATAATAAAAAAAAAAACAATGTCAATTTTATATTAATAGTTTAGTGGAAGGAAAAAGTGCAGCAGAAAATGGCACCCAAGCAACAGCGGTAACTAATTATTTTAGAGAATTGGAAGCAAAGCCCATTCAATACTTTGGAAGTGATTAATAATGTGTGGACTGGAATCAGCACTTGAAGAGCAACCACATCCAGATGTATCTAGGAAATGAGCCACAAATATGGTATTCTTTGTGTTAAGCAGCTTCTGGTATCTAAGGAGAAAAATGTCCGGACTTTTGCTAAGTAAACAATTTTTAAGATAAAAGCAAATACTGTATTTGATTTTGGCAGTAGTGGGCACCATTAATGAAAAATTTAAATTCAAACTCAAAAATACCTTATTGATCTCAAAGGGAAATTAAATGTTGTTGTAACTCAAATTTGTCAAATAATTGAAAATAAAAATAAAAGTTAATTGCATTAACCTTAAATGCTGTACCAATCTTGTATTTAACAGAAGCTAATGCTAGAGTGCTAAACTCAACCATGTTGATTTACATGTGTAAAATAGTATATCACCCTCAACAGGGTCAAATTTGTTATTGCACACCTTCCTTTGCTATTTTTGTATCAGAAAGAGATTCTTTAGAACATTCATTTTGCTCATGGTATCAGTTTTTCAGTTTTCAGTATTACTAACTCTATTGCTGATTTTAACTTAGGATGGTGTGGCTTTGGTCAGAAAGCATGCAGGATATCAGTAGATTTTAAACTGATTGCTGTACCTTCTGTGTACAGAATAAACCTTGTTTGCTGCACCGCATCACGAGTGGAGAGGAAGCAGAACTGCTATGTAAACAATCTCTCCCACTTCAAAATAAGAGCACAAATATAAACGTGTAACCAAAAGTTCAACACATATGTTAGTGGAAGCTAAGTGTACTAAGCTTTTTCAAAGTTAGGAAAAACTCTTAAGGGTAAAATGAAAAAGTAGCTCAGCCATTAGCACATTACTTGATTAGAGGAAGTGTGCCCACCAATGCATTTGGAAATCAAGGGTTTCAAATTAATCCAATTGATCCAAAGTCAAATGTAAGAATTCTTCAGGAAGTGACAATATGGGAAGTTGTACCATTCTTTGTTGCTCCACTATGTTTTAACAGGTCCAAAGTCAGTGCTGCCATTTGCCAGGAAATTTTAAAGCAGTTCTTGGTTCCATTTGTTAAAAAGCTTTATGGAGATGCTGATTTCTTTCACTGCCACTATTACCCGGGTTAATGACCATGTTGTCACTTGATTGTCTAACAAATTGCACATAGAGAATCTATAGAGTATTATCAAGAGGGAAAAAAGTGACACAGGGTGATCACCTCAACATGACATCACGCTGAGGCAGTAATTCATGCAGAAATTTCAACTGCACATTACTTGGACATACCTTTCTGTAAGGGTACATTTTTGCATAACTTAGGTCATGAGTTATTTAACTGTAGTCTGAGATATTCAATTCTGAGTTTTCATTTGCTCTAATCCATTACTTTCAAAATTAACAGAAATAAACACCGGTCTTTCTTCCTGCGAACACCTGCGCAGGAACACCTTCCTGCGCAGGTAGGAAGGTGCGAAGGTGTGGGTGATACACACTCTGTGTATCACCCACAGAGTGATCCACAGAGGATCACTCTGTGGGTGATAAAGGATCACCCACAGAGTGATCCTTTATCACTCTGTGAGTAAAGGATCTGTTTGGGTTTACTTTTTTAAATTGCAATAATGAAAATAATTAAGCCTTCGGAGATATTCCAATTTATGGAGATGCATCTGTAAACATCACGCATTTGTTGTTGTGAACTTGTGCCGACGATTTTAATAGGGTCAACATATTGTGGCTATACTTAGTAGCTTCAAAGCAAATCAAATTTAACGACCTATAGCGTGTCCCAATAGTTAAGCAGCATTGCACAGAGGACATGGGTAAAAATGCCCCTGGCGTCTGAACTGCAGTTTTATTCCGGTCGGCTGAATCAATACTGCATTTTTTTCTTTCTACAATTCCTATCTAGAAGTGTTGATCTTGTGTAAAGGCAAAGAAATAATCTTTCATTTTCTGTTTTATGAAAAGTATGGAAACTTATATTGCTATTATGTAATATGGAGAGTTAATATCAGATGGATAAAACAAATTGGGTTCATCACAGTCTCCTTTAATTATCAATCTGCAAAGGGCTACTTAATCCTTCCCCCATATTTCAATGTATTTATATTTCCACTGGACCAAACTTTACAAGCATAGTTCTGTTGACTAAAGTTCTGGTCTTCATTACGTTCTTGTACTGTGACAAATAAAACAAGGAAGTTGGTCAGAATGAAACCGCAGTTATTATGTTGTTGTCTACACCACATGTTGATGGTTCTCTCCAACCAATCAGAGGTCTGTAGTTTCTCCCCATACTCATATGGTACCACTTTGGCTCAGCTGAACCTTGACCGAGGCAGTAATCGAAACGTATATTAATGTCAGATGAATCTTTACTATCTCCAATGTCTAACCTAAAAGAAAACACAGAAATGGTGGAACGTGTAATGCAAACGAGACAAAAACAGCAACATTTTCATCATCAGAAATAAGAATCAGGAATACTTTTCAGTTATTCTTCAGATATACTTTTCAGGATTAAACTAAACCACACGTCTTTATATTACTCTTCGAAACATACCTCTGCTGACAGTTAATATAAGCTAATATGCACGTACTTCAGGTCAGTAACCAACCATTTCAATAACAATCAGCCATGATAGTTATTGAAATTGCCGGAAAGTAAATGTCAGACTTATATAAATCATTTCACATATAATGCAACATATATGCTGTACGACTCACACGACAAATATATTTTGTTCTTTTCGTTATTCGTTCAAAAAAAATTTTATGCAATCAAAATGGAAGAACTTTTGTGAAACCTCACTGTTTCTGAGTTCAAACATGCCATCAATTCTAGTAAATGTGCCAAACTTGACATAAAGTCAGCTGCTCCTGAATTCTAAGGATTTTCTTAGAATTTGTTTTTCAGCATCATTTACTTGAAGCCATAGTTTGGAAGGGGGTTACAAAACACCAAAAATAATCTCAATGTACAAGTTTCAGTCATGACAAAGGCACAATGAATGCAATATTTTGATAAGAACCAGAATTATTCTAATTATAATTAAAATCTATTTAATTAAAGCTGATTATATATATATATACATACTTGAAACTGCTCAGGGAGGTTCCCAATAGGCCAATAGCAACACTGAATGAGCAGCAGAAAGTACTGAATTTACTCTACATGTGACTGAGTAGCAGGGATGCAAATGTCTAAAGTCAAAGTAAACATCCAAGGTTGGCTAAAATCTCCTAAAAATGTTGTGAGGAAAAGTGTTATGGTCTCTTAAAAATAAGCCTGAATTTGTGGCTCTGCACATAAAAAATATAAAATAAAAAAAATATATATTGCCCGTACTAAAATATGCTATCATGTTTTAGGGTTATTTTCTTCATATTAAACTGAGGTGGATGAATATATGATAAGCTTCAATACTATTTAGCTTTGGCCTAAAATTTTCAGGTGTGTGTGTGGTTTAATTTTTTTAGCATCACAGCGAGTCCAATCAAATACCCATCAAAAGAATGGCTTCATGAGAGGAATGGCCCACACACAGTTCGCAATTAAATCTGACAGAAAATTAAATTTTCCAAAATGGAGCGAGCAAAGTTTCTCATTTGAAGATTTTGGATGCTGACAGAAAGAAGACAGAATGCTGAAATTAAAATCCCGTAGCAGCTCAAGTATTAGTTTAATGCTGTTTACACACATGCAGCCAGGATATTGGAACTTTTTTTATTTTAACTTTGTTTTCCTTCAAACAGATTTGTTTGTTTTTCAGTTAAATAATTTATCAAAGTCTTATCTTTTATGGAATTTTAACAGCATTGCAGTAGAGATCTGTTGTTTTCTAAAATATTTACTTCATTAATGCCTCAATGTAACATTAAATGTCATGTTTTTATTTATGTGATATGGACCATAGTAACAAACACCAATTGAGAACCAAAAAATAAATAAAAAAATCACGAAATTTCTCACATTTCTAAACTTTGACAGACACAACCTTTGACATCAATTTGTTGCTCCTCTTGCTTTTGTCTTCTGACACCCAGCTGATTGATCTATTGTTTAATTCATGCTGTGCTAAAACCAATAGATTACAAACCTAAAAGGTGCTCCATAGTCGATGTATATTCTCCCTCTGGGTGTGCAAAGTAATGTAATGAGCAGAGACAGCACAGTTGTTTACACAGCCATAATAACTCTGCAGTCAGAGTGATGCAACATTACACAATGGAAACTCTGAAGCTAATCACAATTATCAGGTTTGCTCATGCACAAGAGGCTAGATAAGTCATTACAATATAATAATAACACCATTTTTATCAAGACAAACACAGCTGGGCTTAAAAAAGGTAAACAGTGATTAAAATTTACATGAAAGACATAATCAAGAGGACAAAATGAAATGATAAAAGTCAACTTCTTTCCTAAATACAGTCCAAACATTTATCAGTGTTTTTCCCCCCTTTCTTGCTTTACTTATAATGATCCAATTCTCTTTTTTTCATGTTTTATCATATTATAATAACAAAATTTAAGGTGGTTTATCTGAGTTTTACAAATACAACAACAAATAGACAGTCCTGCATTAGTATAAGTTTTCAAAATTATTCACAAAAAAGTTAAAAGTGCGGTATGTACTTTTGTATTTCTACACCAGAAGTACAAAAGATGGATTTCACAACACGGTGCTGTCACCAGAATGTGTCACGGTGAGGACAGTATGTTCAGAGTGATGTGCAGTTATTTTGCATTCATTAATTTGATAAAATAAATAAAAGGTCAAAGCCCGGAGGGGAAGTGGTGAATGATAAAAGTACATCAGATAAAACACATTAACCCTCATCCTTTCGGATTTCTTTGTAGAACAAAAAAGAAAAACTAGCCAGCAAGCTAAATCCTGGTTAATGTTGTGACTGTGATACAAGCAGCTAAAATATGGAGTTGTATAAAGTTAATGGCTGCTGAAAATTTATAAACAGGCAAAGAAAATGGTTTCCCCATCCAAACAACCCAAAACAAGATGAAGTAGGGTGTTAACAGCATCATCAATGCTCCTACCGGTGCTATAAGCAAACTGCAAGGTATCTAAATTACTCCGAGTTGCCCTTCAGATCTCAGCCTTTATTATCTTCTCGAAGGACTTCATAATGATTGCGGCAACAGCAACAGAACAAAAATCATTTTGTATCCTTAGAGATCCATAAGAAGTGTTAACAATAGACTTTACATTTATTTCAGATGTGAAAGACTATACAGTAAAAATACTGTAGGCTATTTAGCTGTAATAAATTTAAATAAAATATTCTCACACCCAGGTCACATCCTGGGCAGGTGGTGTATGCTAGGTGATAGAGCTCCATCTCCGTTCAGTCATAACGGTAATTTTTGTGCAACACGTAGCGCTCAGCCCTTTCAGTTCTAACTGGAGAGCATTGAAATGAAAAACAATGCAGAACTGATAAGGGGAATTGAAGATGAGGAGAACCAAATGGATGAAGAGGAAAGTCTCAACTGAAAAAGCTGGTGTTTGCACAGCTGCTTGGAAATATTAACCACAAAGAGCTCCAGCTTCTAACTAAAGCTGTTTATAGTAAGTATCAGGATCATGCAAATGTGCCCATAACGGTGTGTTACAAAGATTTAAAGATGCTTCATTGTCACTTTAAGCATCCATTCGTTATCGTCCAGTTTGTTTTGATTTCTCGTTAGCTCCTGCTAATGGTTTTAGCTCTAAATAATATGGCAAACAGTAGCTCACAAGCTGATCATGTTAGTTTCAATGTATCTCTCTGCTAGGTGTTACAAACAACAACCCTTTAGGTTAGTAGTAAAATTACAACATATTCACACTAACATGTTCAACTAATTGTGGATATCTAAGAATTTAAGCTTGAGAAAGGTATAACTGAATTTTTCCAGAGCCTAGGCACCTTGAATTTGGGGAAACTTTGCAAAGATAAAAGAAAAATGCCAGTCAGTTTGTGCGGCACCATTTTCTGCCCTCGATGTTTTTTGGCTCGGGACTTCTTTCTGTTTACTGTTTCACTATTTAAATTTATTAAGACTTACCAACTGTGCTGATTTAACAACAATCATTGCTAGAAATGTATTCATTAAATGACTGTAAGAAAAGATTAAATGATGACTTATGAGCCTGACTTGATGGCAAGGGAAATAGGGCTGCCCTCCAAAATGAGCTGAAATGTATTCTTGTGTTTTCAGCTGCTGCCTAAATGACTCAACTTGTTACTAACATCACAATAAACAGCTAAACTGTAGACATCTTGATCTTTGCAATTTTGCAAAACACTTGAAAGAGAACAGCAAAGTGGAGCTAAGTGAAATAAGCAGCTCTATTTTTTTGTTCTGTGTCTAAATAATTTCAAACTGCTTGCCTGAGAGTGCATTTATTAACATACTATGGTTTGCTGCTGACGTGTCTTGTTCTATTGTGTTATATTGAATTTACTCTAAAGTCAGGGAGGAATTCACAAAACTGCTTCACTCTCGCCATTTGCTATTTTTCCATCCTGGATTCACAAAGCAGAGAGCACCAACATAAATGGAGACGCAAATATGCCCATGAAGACCCTTAAGAGAAATTAATTTTCATCTATTCTGAAATGATTTTACTCTTCTCTTGCTTTTAACATTCAGACTGACTGAAGTTAAAAATGCAAAATATTTTACATTTGTTAAAAAAAAGAGAAGTAAAAAGACACTTTACAAATCTTGTTCTTTTATTTAATTACTGAAAAAGGTGTATATTATGGTTTCTATTGTGATGTTCATTCACCATGAAGCTTTTTTTCCTCTGCCATCCCCAGTGGTAATATTACCAGCTGCTTTCAGTGGGGGGTATTTTTTCCTCAGAATCTGGGTAACTCAAACCGGTCTGGCCATAATTTGCATAAATCTAGATTATTATGAGCAAGGTTTATTCTAAATTTAGGCATAATGACTTATTTAAGTATGTAGATTCAGCACAAGATTTGCTTGGTAGAGCTATTTTAGAAACAGATCCACCTTTTGCACTCAGTTTTAAAACTGGAAGGCTGTACAAACTTAGATCTGTACAAAATTACCACCTCCAAAATGCTTTGTTTTTCCTCTATGTTTGGCTGCTACATGGCTCAATCTGTGCCTATCATTGATATCAAACAAGTGATATTCTCCTGCATTTTTTGTAGTTAGAACTTTAAAATGTCTTTAACTCTAAAATAAAATAAAAAACACAGATCTTTGCCTCTTTCACTGTTATTGCAAAAATACCTAAAATGTTTTACTTCTTAAAAATTATGTCCTCATTACACAACAAGGATGGCCCACTTTACAATAAGCCTGTTTTATAATCTCCAATAAGTGGTTGCTGTCTTTTGCTAATTAAATCTTTAAGTGAAGTGGCACTGATTGGTCTAAAGTGAAAATGTATGACTTTTCACACTGTTTATAATCATACTACAGCAACTGAGTCTGCAGTTTATTTTTATAGTGTTGTGACAGATGTTTATTCTTGCAAAAGAAAAAATGGTCAAAAGCCCATCATGAAAAACCACAAAACATTTTGTTATGTAATGAGTTTTTCCTACCATCAGAGTACTTTGATTAATTAATTAAAGTTGCTTAAAATGCTGATGCAAAACTAACTTATGTAAAACAGCTTTTGGTGATTTTTTTTTTACTTGTGCTGTTCATCAGTCAGAATCAAAATTATTTATTTATCCATTCATATGATAGTTGAGTTATGTCATTTTAAATTATTCCACAGGTAAAGTACACTATTGTACACAATCAGATGATCTTTGGACTGATTTTCTATAGCTGACAATAGACTGCATGTGTGGTTTATTAATTTTTGCTTAAGCAACACAAGGACCAATACCAGCACAAAATATTTAAAACATTTTGGTAAAGAAAGTATCAGTGTCAGCGGTTTTTTTTTTATTCTATCTCAAATTCAGAGTCAAAATCGATCACAACTCCAACAAGCTGCATCGTTCATCATGATATCATCTGTTTCCAACTTTGGATCAGTTCACAGACATGTTCAGATCTCTGTTTGTGTCCTGGCCTCCCGCCTGCCTTAACAGGTATGGCTCCATATCGCTGTTTTGATTTTTTCCCTTTTCAGTCACTCTGTAGCAGATCTGCTGCTGTGCTTGGCACGACTGATCTTTTGACGTTGGAGATGGAGTTACATTTGGCTCTAGAAAACTAGAGGAGTTCATAGTGTTCAGTGGCTCCAGGTTTAACAGGTTCTGTGGCTAAAATAACAAGCCAAAATCATCAACTGGCTTTTTCGCTGATATTCTGAGTTTGACATAGTTTGACTTTTGGCAAACGTTGAACTATTTACAAATGTGTTTCTTTTGGTCTCATTTCTGCATAGGGTATTGGAGTCTTGTGGTTTCCTTTGATGCAAGTGTGGAAACATAAGCCTTGTTGACTTATTCGTCTTAGAGAGAAGATACTTTCTCATGGCAAACCCTCAAAACATTACTACGGTAACTTGTGCCAGTAGAATGAGATGTAGTTCTTTTATTTATTTACTTTTTGCTCTTTCTGGAAGCACTCTACTGTCTGAACAAAGAGTGAGTTAGCCATAAACATTTCAATAGTTCTCAGTGTATATTTCTGTGAACTGCCTGAATTTTTTATTCAAAATTATAAAAAAAAAAAAAAAAAAAAAAAAAAAATCTTCTGACTGTAACTGCAACAAGAGCTCCTTTGCTGCTGTCTTTCCTCCCTTAAATTGTGTTAACAGAAACTTGATTGCTGACAAAACAAAACCTAATTATAAAGGTGCTCACACTTGCTAATGATCAGTCACTTGAGTGATTTTGATTAGCAACACCTCCCTGCTACTTACCCTCTTAATTCCAGTAGAAGCAGTTTGTGTTAACAGTTTTTCACACACTACCTCTTCATTCTGAGACGGTTTTTATTCAATAAATACTGCCCTAGTCTAATATGTAGTTAAATTGACCAAATTTTAAGAGCAAGGAAAAAGCAGATGAACAATTATTTCCTAACTAGTAAATCCTTAAGTCACTGTCATACTGTCTCCCATCTTACAAGATCTTGATGAGTTGTGTCTTACGCTGGTCTGAGAATGAGGAATTTAAGGGGATTTGTGGAACATCAAGTCGTGATGTCTCAGTGTTTCCTTTTGGATTAATTTCTATTCTGAATAGTGCATGGGAACTGGGATCAAAGGTGTGTTCTGCTTGACTTGGTATTTTAGTTTTGACATTTTAAATGACTTATTGCATGGACACATGTATGCGTGATTCTAATTGCATTTCTTATTTAATGGAAATGCCACTATTATATATATTTTTTTTACATTAGCACAATATTAAAAATTCTTGATAGTGGAGTATTATTTTCCTTTAAAATCATATACTCTTGAAATTAAGGGTGGATTCCAAATATTTTTAAAGTTGTATAAGAATAAAAATGCATTCTTTTTCTGACATTAAGCTATTTATAGATTTTTTTTTACACCAAACTAATAGTTGATTTATGACCATCTACCCAAAGCAAACAACAATTGAAGAATTTCAATATTTGCCAGTGTTTATATTAATCAGGAGTGTGCAAAACCTGCACAGTCGGTCACACTCCACCAAACTACATAATGTAAAGCACAGGCACATTACAGTACATACACAAGCAGAGTTTGTGCAAAATGAGCTTTTATGGGCCAGCATTGGAAAATTGATAAATATTTCTCTGTCGGTGCTGTTTACTTGCTAGGAATCAATAACATAATAACAGAGTAAACATAATGTATGATTGAACACAAATAGTAAATACCCATAAATTCTTTTTTTATTTAGACAGGCTAGACCATTATGGAGAAAATGGAAATTATATTTGCATGTAATAAAAAAAATATTACCACAGAAGATGCAGTTCCATTTAAGACTGGCCCACTACTTTTCTATCAGCACTTTCTATCCCACCATCCATTACTTACAGCACAAGCACTGCATGCACTTACACAGACACTGAGTGCAAGTCTATGAATAAATACATGGCCTAAAAGTGTTTTGTGAGTAAACAAAAATTATGTCTTGTGAGAAAATTTAGAGTATATAAAAACAGAGTAGAAGGAGAATAATATTAAACAAATTTCTTCAAATACACTTCAGAAAGTGTCATGGGCATTTCTACTTAGCCCCCTTTCCTACAATCCATATAAACAAAATCAAATGCCTTCAGTTCCCACCTCGTGACTGACTAGATACAGCTGATTAAAGAAGCTGTATCTAGCTTCTTTAATCAGCTGTATCTGAAATACTAATGTTATTAGAGAATATTAGTGAAAAAACTGGATCATGAAGACCAAAGAATACACTAGAAACAGAAGGAATAAAGTTGTGGAGAAATGTAAAGCACAATTAGGCTGTAAAACTAAATTCTTGTGGCACAACAAACCTTCCACTTAAACTGACAGGTTAAGCAATGAGGTCAATGAGAGCAGAGAGCTAACTGTGATTATTTATGGTTTGTATTATTGGCATAATATTTTCTGTATGTAATTTTTTGATGCAATTAATTTATTTCTTCAATGCATTTTTTACCATTTAAATTAAGTTTATTTTTTTGCCTGTCCATACTCCACAAGCTCCGATAACAAATCTAGTTTTGTCTTCAGTCAATCTAATACAATTGCAGACAATTACGTTAGGTTTATACAAACCTAACGTAATTATTTTAAATTTGAGCATTACACACACCACAGACAAAAATAGATAAATCTTTAGTACCTTAATCTACAGTGAGTATGGCTCGTGCAAAATAAATAGAAAAAATAGAAATCTGACCATGATTATTTTAGGTTGGGATTTTCATGGGCTGGAGCTGAAGATGCACCACATTTTTTACAGATGTGCTCGGAGGCTACAAGCTGTTCACAGACTGAAGAGCTGTCCTCCTCACATTTCTAAATGACCTTACAACAGGGGCATACACCCTCAGTGATAATCTATTCAGCTCCATGGATGAGGCGGGAGGTAACCAACTAAGATTACAAAAAAAAAAAGTCAGCAACTCAGAAGCATTAGCACAGAGCTTAAAAGAAATAGCCAGTGGCATTCCAAGGAATCACCCATGAAGATGAAAAGGATCCTGGAGGAACTGAGACTGGAGATGATGTTTCTTCTCCGAGGGCATCTTAGAACTGACTTCTTCCTTATGCTTTACTCAGACCCCTACCTGGCTCCTCCACTTTTCATCCATCCAGCCTACTCTGCTCTCCTGCATATAAGAAACAGCATACCCTGAAATCCAGCTGAAATCTGTTTTGAGTTTTCTGTTATAAATAGTAGGGGCACAAGGCTGGAAATGTACAATAGAAATCCAAAATGAACTTAAACGGGCAACATTTGTAAAATTGATATCTTTTTAGCTTTATATCACATTATAATGTTATTCCCTCATCAAAAACATACCTGCAGTGTTGCTTTAATTTTTTCATATGTTTGAGAAATTCTGCAATCTCCCATGGCAGCTAATTGGAGGTGGCTAAACGCTCCAATTAGGTGGTGCTTTTTCCTCAAAGCACCACCTTTTTCCTCAAAGCTCCTCCCCCAGACAAGCTTCCCCCTCACAGTGCTCCCCTCCCCCACACCTTATGTCTGCTGAGCTTACAAACAACTCTTCAGTTCAACGCTGCTATGAATGGTTGTAAACAGCATGATGGAGAAGCATAATGTCATAATGTACTTAAGGCGGAGTGTTGCAAAGGATAGAAGCTCCTTAAAGAGACAGAAGCTAATTTTAAGGTGTCAAACTTAAGTTGTGTTTCATAAATAAGGCATTTTTATAACAACTGAAGGTAACATGGTTACTTTATTGAGCTGTAACATTGCACTATATGACTGGAAAATACATAATACCCCTTCCCCTTAATAGAATTTCCTCTATTGGAAGGGATAATTTACTACTGCTCCCATTTAGTGGCCTGAGAACAGCTGACAACTAATCTTCAGTGATGCTAAAATCTCTGAAGATCCTTTTCATTGATGTTCTTTCTAACTGTTGCCATAATATTCAGGACATGATACTGATACACACCAAGACTGACAAACATTTGGCTTTAAAAGCAGATTGTGTCTAATCCTCCAAACTTCTCTTGCCGTGGCCAATTTTATGGCAGTATTCCCTTTTTTTTTTTCTTTGAAGCAGGAGAAATCCATTTAGCTGTGTTAGTACTATGTTAACATCTATAGATGATCTATCCAATCCAATGTAGATATCAGACCCATGGTTCTCCTTCTGGCTGGGTCCATTGATCCATCCTCTGAGACCGTGGCTTTATTTTGCTGAGAGTGGCTGATTTTACTTTGGAAGACTAATCTTTCAGTATAAAAAATAATTAAACACTGGTCATTAATCGGCAGATTCGTTAGACTAGTGTTCCCTAATTGTTAAACGTTTATGTAAACAGAAACAGTTCTCAGTTTTTTCACATTACCTAAAGCATACAATGGTGATCACATTTTCTTTTTGCAGGAAGAAAATATGAAATACGTGTTTGTCGTTTGCTGTAGTAGAGCTACAACAGCATATTAACATGCAAATTTCATCTCAAAGTCAATTTACAAAATACTGTAATTGTAAAGAACTATTTGATTACATAATTTACCGACTTTTAGAACAACCAACAGGTATTTTCCTAATTGATGAATTGGCAACACCAGTTTTAAAATTGTGGCTATTTTTGAATTTTGCTCTGAAAACTGAGCTCTGAAGTTGAGAAAATATAAATGAAGGTAGGAAAGCAGCCAGTCTAATATTTGCCTAATTTCTGGGCAAACATTAGGCAATAAATCAATAACACTGATTTATTGCAATAAATGAATTAATTATATAATAAATTTAAAAGAGCTCAATAATTTCCATTAGCATAATTTATTGTTTTCCTTGTGTCTCTCTCTTTGTACCAAAGTTTGGTGCATTAGCCACAGCTAACCCTTTATTAAGGGCAATTTTATTTATACAAACTGCAGTATCCCTTTTATTTGTTGTTTCAGGTGTTTTGTTCATATATTTTGGATATTTAAAATGTCTTTGAATGCTCATTGGAAATTAAAATTTATTGATCTCTCAGAGGGTGTGCTTGCATTAGTATGCCTTTATCATTACATTAGTCAAAAATTGACTCAAAATGACAATATTATTGTTTATCGCAATAACTTATGGGGCAATTTATCATCCAGAAAATACGTTATCGTGACAGATCTAATTACCAATACATAATTATTAAAATATATATCTGAATATGGACAAAATTTCAGCAGTATGGCTGGCAGTGGACTGGTGAAGGTTTATTCATATTAGCTAATATATGATCATGACAAAAATATAACTAAATGCTTAATACAATAGAATAGGAAATGTTGGTATCAGCAGATATTGAATAAAAATTGGAAAATAGAACTAGATCAGAGAATTTCTATAGATATCAGGGTGAATAGAACGTGATCTTAAACCACATTAAAGCAGACTGGCCGACGTTCTAAAGACTGATATTCCATGATTAGCTAATGGTTCTGGAATTTTTTAACACATGCAAGTCTTATAATATTGTCTTTGCACTGTACTTTATAAGTCAAATGTATATTTGTGTAAAGTCGAGGCAAATCTCTGCAACTCCACTTTAACACCCCTGGGGCATTCTTTGTTCTAGGATGAAAAGTAAAGGTTCTAATCGTCTCACATCTCACTGTTAACAACATCCTGCAGGCATGTGACGGCTGTTTTTAAGAATCTCCAGGTCTGCAGAAGTGTATGCAAGTCACACTGTAACAAGATATCTTTCCCAACTGCAAGGTAAAAAAAAAAAAAAGAAAAAAAAAAGTGCCGTAAAAAACAGGCTTAAAAACACATCCTCACCCATTTGGGGAGTCCTCTGCAGAGGATTTCAGACTTCAAAGGCATGCACATGGTAATCTGCTTTAAATGGATGTTTCTGGGCCCTCTATCATAGCTCGATCATCAACTGAGCCGACTTAAACCATGGCTAAAAAAACAATGCTAATAGTGGATAATTATCAGCTTTTACTCCATCTGCACAGGCTGCTTCATTCCCTCTCACATCACACGCAAAGGCTGGTGAATAAACACAATGGCATGAATAAATAATGACCCCACAATCCTCTTAAGATCCCCAAATGGTGAGCAGGGGGAGAAAAGACAAAAGTTTACTTTTGGTGTTTGAGAGCTAGCGGAGCCTGAAATTATGAGCGACTCATTAGGGCTACATGTGGCTTGCCTGGGGCCTTGCTGAACAAAGATGGCACTATCCCCACCCTGCCTTTTCTCAGTGCATTCTGGGCCTGGCCTAGTAAAATTCCTCAGCATACCCCTAAGAAAAAACGACAATCCCAATAACAGACAGTAAAGAGCTTATGCATTGCCTCAAAAACCTCCAAAATCCTCTGCATCTATCAACCTTCCACTGAATATTTAAGACTTAATGCTTCCTATATTATATGTAGTCTGTGGTCCTTATTTATAGCTTGTAATTATTGGCTTTTGTGTCCAAAGCAAACACCTCTGTCAAAAATAATTTCTTCCTCTTATGCTCTCTGGATAGCTTATATAAAACCCCACAGTTTTGTATTTCAGACACTTTGTCAGTGTTGAAGAATTGATTTCTTCGTGCCTGCAGCTCCCACTGAGTGCATGACAGTTCAAAGGCTATCTAAAATACATGCTGTGGAGAGACTTGTGTTTCTGAGCGGTTATATAATTTACAGAGTAGCAAATCGTAAAGCAAGTTGGAAATATAACCACTGGGGTTTTAAAAGAACTGAACAAGTTGCAAAAGTTTGGCTCTGAATGAATCACTGGCAAACCAAAGCATGAGCAAAAGGAAGGAAAGACAAAAAATAAAGGGCAAAGGCTTTTGAAGCGTAATTAAGGGGGATTTGGTAAGTCTACAGCAATCCATTTTCCAAATTTCTATTGAGAGAAAGAATTGAAAGAAATTGGTTCGAGTCCTAGTGCTGTGAAATGGGCAGCTAAACTCTGGTTATCCTTTCATTTTCTGCCAACTCAGACATGAATCAGAGTAAAACACTTTCTTGAGTGAACTTAATAACGCCCACGCTACAGTAAATCTGTTAAAGGAGGCCAGACTCCAGCTTCAATCTGTGTTTTATAATCCCAGCTTTTAAAGCTAATTACTTATTACCTCAATAAAACCTGAAAAAAATAATGTCATTAAACAGTGATGACATGACAGAGCAAATTCCTAAATGAAGTTAAGTTTAGAGGAGACCATCCCCAATAAGGCAGGAACATTCTTTCTTTCTCTCTCGCTTTCTTTCTTCCAAGGGGACAAAACAGAACTCCGTGACATTTCTAATTTGCAATAAACATCCCCAGATTGACTGCTTATCCAGGGTCGGTTGGGGCAAGTTGTAGCCTAAGGAAGGAGACCCTGACTTTCCTTTCTCCAGCCATTTGGACCAGCTCCTTCAGGGGAATCCCAATCCTTTCCCAGTCCAACTAAGAAACAGTTCTTAGTTTAGTTCTTCCACATTGTCTCTACCTGGTGGCATGTGCAAGTAACACCATAATCAATCTCATTATTTTCGTGAACAAACTCTCGAGATACTTGGGGCAGAACTTCTTCCCCAACTAACAGAGGGAGGGAGAGACGGACAGACAGACAGATAAACACTGAACAGTACATCTACTTTTAAGCCAACATTTGGCATTTCTGACACAGCAAGCGCTGAGGCTTACAGACTGATAGAAAGCAGCTTTTATTTGACCTGCTGGCAAAGCTGTCAATTTGTACAGATAAAGCTACTGTTCCCAGTGTGACAACATTATTCTCAAAGACACTCTACAAAACAGAGTGAAAAATGCAAAGATATCCAGCTATTTTCTTTTCAATTTCCAAGGAGTGAAATTTTACTGTTATCACTTGGAGACAGAATGAAAGTGAGGTGTAAAAGAAAAAAGAAACATTTTAAAAATGCTGGTTTATTACATGCATGAAAATCCCATTACCACCGCTTCAAATAAGCATCTTTATTTAGTAATGACAGCTCTTATAACATGAGGACTGCAGCAAATACATTTTCTGACATAAATAATTACATATCTGACCGTTAGTGTTATCCCTGCTGAGTTCGTAGCTCACCTCAACAAAAGCTTCTGCTTTAAATTTTCTAACTGTAACTTCACTTAACTATCAACTTAACCTTCTGAGATTATATTATATATTATAACTTTCTGAGTATTATTGGTATTATTATTACTGGGCCTGCTTTTGTACTCAAGTCTGCAACAGATTTAAAATGTGTCATTTAACACAAACACATTTTTTAAAATTTAAAACAAAGTAAGATTATAAACAATATTGAAAGCTTGAATCTCAATCATTTGCACCAAGTAGAGCACAGCTTCAAATGTACCAAGATATGACTCCTCACCTAATCGTAGGTCGAGCAAAGAGAGCATTAATCAGAGATGCACTGCTCAGCTGGGAAAGTGTATGAAAAGGACAAATATGAGTTGTGCACTCCACAAACCGGGGCTTTATAGCAAAATGGCAAAAAGATAGTCAATGTTTGAAGAAAACTGCTCCCACACTGCTAGATGCCTCCTTCCATACAGGCGTGGAAGAAGGTTTGGTGGTCAGATCAGATCGAAACTGAACTTTTTGTCCATGGAAAATGCTGCGTGGCAAAAAACTAGCATCATCCTGAACACATCAGTCCTGTTATAAAACTTTGTTGTGGAAGAAGCATGCTGTGGGAATGATTTTGCTAAATAAAGAACAAATCTGCAAAAGAGACTTAAAAGAGACCTATTAAACAAAATTCACTTTTTGCACAATTTTGTACTTCCATTTGAATCTACTGCTTCTAGAAACAGACAAAGCTTAAAAAACACAACATCCATTTCTAGCAATAATTGTATTGTTTTTGTGTAGGACCGGGACTTGAATGCATTAATTTTGATTACTTAATTACATAGCGTTTAAAATTTTATGCAGTTGTATGTTTTTATATACAAAGGTTCTGGCTGGTGCACCCGTAAAACTGACAAGCAACGTCCACAACAACAGCGATGGACGACAAAGCCATTTCCCTTTGGTACACCCAGGAGTTATTTTTGCTTCAAAAACCAATCTAATGGGATAATGGAAAATACTATTGTGTTTTTGAAAATACTATTGTGTTTTTTTTCTCCGCTTTAAGAAAAAGATATGCTTTATGTTAGTCTATCACATAAAATCCCAATAAAACATCTAATGTAGATCTATTTTTTGAAACAAACAAACAAAAAAAAAAACAAAACATAACAAAAAAAGACATGCATAATTTTTATTATGAATGTGATTTCATGTCATAGATGCTTAAGTGTACCTGTTAGCCAAGCTTTTGATGGCAACAGGAATGCTTAACTTCCTGGTGTAGGAACTTTCACAGATTATTAAAGCACAAAAGTTCAGTGTCTAGATGTCTGTCTTAGACATTTACACATCAGAGGTGACTAGTAACGAGGGGAAATATTCAGCGAGAAAGCGTAATTGCTTTTACGTTACATTAGAGCAACAGCATGTTATGATCTCTGCTTCCTGAGCTTCAATAACAACAGCTAATTGCTTTCCCTAAAGATAACTGTTCAGAGTTATCTGGAACTTTATTGTAAGGCAGCAGTACAATCAAGCCAACCAAAAGACATGATAAGAAACACAAAGAGTTTTTTTGTGCAGTTTATTAGTTTGCAAACTATTCATTTATAATTAATTCAATAGGTTTCTATTTTATTAGTGTGTTTTTTTCTGATTAAATGACAATGTTAATTTTTTTAGTTGATTGGTTCAAACAGACTGACTCAGAAAACCCAATCATGTATCATGTATTTTACACATAACATTCCCCAAAACTAACATTAATATAACATGAGAGTAGATAATTGACAGTGTGTTAAATGGATCTGTCTAAGTGAGGAACAGAAGTGGTAAGCCCGGACCGGGATGATCCTCTGCAGAGAAGCGCTCATCCTGCTCCATGCTGAGCTTTGAGTTGTGGTGAGCCCCCCCGAACTTTAGTGGTAAGATGGGTCCTGATGTGCTGTTGGTTTAGACAGTGGGGATGAGGGTATGCAACTCCGCTGATAACGGCCCCCAAACTGTCCACAAGGGCCTCTAAACCTCAGCAAATTAGGCTGTAAATGAGCCAGAGAATTTTTTTCCCCCTACTAATCCATGATCTGAGCGGGGACTTTGCCAAAAAAGTAAACAAATAAATAACTTCACAAGAAATACTGGGGGTGAAAATAACCACGGCTGTGAGCCGGGAAACCGCTAGTGATTTCTTTGAAGCCTCATTTTGCCCAATATTCCACCGCTGCAGTGCAATTCCTGTGACCGCTTCCAAAACAAGCTCCCATGTTGAGCCCGATAAGGAGGCAGTGAAATTACAGATCTCAATCCCACATGAAACACTCTCCCCTACAGCATGTGATCGCATTCTGTATCCGAGATGTCAGACGGAAACGTTGCATCAAACTCTTGCGTTTTGACAAAAGTCATTACGTTTCTATCTGCAGGGAAACTGACACCATTATGTAAAAGTGGTGCTGTGGAAGAATCAGCCTATTCTTTAGATGTTCAAATGTTCAGCTCTGAATTCAAAGCGAAATCCTTTTCAACTCTAATTTTGAACAAAAGATATTGTTTCTAACTAGCATGCAGTGTTTTTTATTCTAAATTAATTTCAGTTTATGATTATATTCAGGGTGGAATTACATATGTTTGTTTTGTTATAAGCCTGTCACAAAGGACGGAAACTAAACATGACTAATTTACCAGAATAATTTAGTACACACAGAATTAAAAGTGAGGAGTACGATTAAGAGTAAAACCCTGCAGGGCATTGGAACAAGCTTAAAGAGTCATTCTGTTCTGTCTGAACCATTCGAGGCAAGCTAACATACTCGGAATGAAAATTACAGTCTACTGCAACACACCGCAATGTCCGCACCATGTGAAACAATGATATCTGCAACACAGTGAAGCATGGAGAAATTGGCTGGTGGCAAGAATCAGAACATTTTCAGCTTGATTGTCCATGACAGATGACGGGCTGGTCTGAAATCTACAAATCCTATCTTTGGTCAATAAGTGAATGCATCATACAAGGCAGCGGTGAGAATAAAAATTCTCATACTGAGGAGAGGGGAAGCAATTTATAAGAAACTGTGTTTTCAGCGACATGGTGGATCATGTGTGTGGCTCAATCAGGAGACAGAGTGAGGAAGAGCGGATCTTGAAGCAGATAACAGGAAGGCTGAATGTCCAGCTAAGCTACTCTGTTCTTACCGTGTTTCAAAGCTCTGCTATATGATACATGCAGAATTAAGAATTCAGCCGCCTTTTTAAAATCTTAGCTAAATGTAATTCTTTCAGTGTAGGGATTGAATATTTTTTTAATGAGTTAGTTGCCGGGTTTGTAATTAATTAATCGCAATAAATCACATTTTAATCAAAAATTATATATCAACAAAATAAGCAACCTCGCTCACCCTTCCCTATCTGAGCTTCTGCAGACTAGCAGCAGCAACAATAAGCTAAAACTAGGTGGAGCTGTGCACCTCCTGAGTTTATAAAACAAACTATTTCTTAGTTCAACACTCATAAGAACATTTGTAAATGGAATAATGAGAAGAACTATTGTGATGATGTGCTGAAGGCGAAGTGTAAGAAAGAGAAGAAGCTTTTCAAAGAGACAGAGGCCCAATTTTGAGGTGTCAAATTATGAAGTCAAATTTTTTTTAAATTATGTTTTATACAGACAGCATTTTGTAATTGCTGAAGATAACAGTTATGGTGCTATACTTGATGGTGCTATAAAATGGCATTATGTGGGTAGAAAATACGTAATACCACCCCTTTAAGAAATCCGGACTAGAAAGAAAACCAAAAAAGACAGTGACCAGAATATCTGTAAACTTCAAGGTTTCTGACCCTTATAATAGGCTCATTAGTTTTGATTTGCAAACGGCAAGGAGATAGAATAACAGCAGAAGAACAAGGAAGATATATAAAAAAACACTTTCTCTTTTAATATTCTGTTTCACTTATGCCACCTTTCCATAAGAAGCCTCGTATCTATGGTTCCGACGACTTGCTGATAAAAGCACTAAAGACCCCAATACTGTAACTCAGAGATATCCCATCTAATTGGAATTCTGATGTTGCTTCCCCAACACAGGCTGCTGATGCTGAGGCAAAGCTCTGGAGATTCAGTTCAAAGTTAACACACATCTTAAATGTGGACTGAGTATCAAAGCCATTTGCTCAGATACCTCCAAAGGGTGTGGCCATCAGCAGCGGTGTTTTAGTATGCACAGCATGTGAGGTACACGACTGAGCTACACGGGTTTGTATCAAAGCACAACAGTACTGTTTGTTCTGTGGTTATTTTTGGAAAGCTATCATTATGCAAGGAATGCATTTTTAATGTGAGTTCGCATTTTCTTTCATCTGTTGCGACTAAGTAGTCGGGAGAATAATGATCAAAAACATGAGGGGGGGAAAAAATAAATAAATAAATAATTTCCTGGTTGAAGCTAGTTTTGACATTGTAGAGTTTATGTTTCTGGGATGGTTTCAAGTTCTGTTTTACATTATTTGGTCAATTTAGAAATCCGTAAACAAAAAAGTGGATTTTAAATAGACTTGAATTCCTCATAGTAAATATAGCGAGCAAGCACACTATACCACAGTAGATGCTTTTGTATGCAGTGGTAATGTGGTTGGAGCCAGAAATAATAGAACTGAACAAAAGTTCTTTCAATAGTTGGACGGGTGACAGCTGATGTACTTCCCATTCAAGTTCAAATCTGCAGGAGATTTGCTTTTCAAAGCCCCTCTGCTTTTTTAGAAGGGAGGCGTGACGCGTTTCACAAGGAACACCTGTCTCTCACAGACACTCGCGCTACGTTCAAAGTTTCAGACGCTGAAAACCACCCCGAAGCGCTTAACCTCAATCTTTCAACAGTTCAAAGTCTCGCAAGAATCTTACACCCTCCAAAAAAAGCACCTGATACAGGTAACAAGGGAATAAATCACTATGGAGTTTTAACAGACTGCATGATTTTTTTCCCCCCTCTTTGTTTCATGATTCATTAAAGGCAGAGTGTGTGGGAGTCGGTGATATCTGGTGGTAAAAGATGCAGACTGCCACCACAAATTGAACCCTGCAGCGCTGTCTCCGTCACAGCATGCAGGACTGGGTACCGAGGCCAACTGATGTTCGTCGCTGCCCTGTGTTGTGCACAAAAAAAACAATCCAATGTGGTGTAAGCTCGCATTAACTTTAACAGTGAGAAGGATGTTTGGTTCAATCTGAGCAGCACACTGAACTGAAAATTTACTGTTGACTAGAAATGCACCTGTGTGATTCTAACGGTATAAGCTTGAGTTAAAATGCCAGATAATATAAGACAAACATCTACCAAGATATAAATTAGTTTATTTGAAATTAAAAAGTAAGAATGGTCCTTGCTGCTGCTAAAATAACATAATGTTAAATATATAGCATAGCTTTTTACTGTTATTTTTATCTTATATGGACAAGGTAACTGTGCTTCCAATGCTCCACTATGCAAATAAGAACAAAACTAACATTAGTTGCCAGCATAAAGTTGATCTTCGTATCACTGTAAAACTGTGTTGATATGTTGATAATACCTTATAATTGCACTTAATGATATAGTAATACCAGGCTTTACTTGTGCATTTTTTCAGATACTAAAGTGCATTCTTTATGGAAAACAAAAGAGTAATTACACTCAATACGGAGGTGATGTTTTCAATTGTAAGTAAAAGCAAGTACTGAAACAAGTTGAAGGAAAGCACATGTACCATATTTTTCAAACTACTGTTTTCCCACGCTTTGAAACATGTGGTCTGTAACCTGGTGCGGCTTTTCTGTGAATTTTTCTTCAACCACCAGTGGGCTCTTTAGCAGGAAGTGAATCATTGGAAGTCAAAATTGGAAATCAAAGAAGAAAGTGCTGACTTTGATTTAGAACAAGCATATGCTAGCAGCAGGCACAATGGAGAAATGTTTTCAAACTCATCATGGAAACTACACAAAGTTCATATGATGCCGCTTTTAAGTTGAAGGCAGTACAGATCGATCTGGCAGTACAGATCGATGGCCGCTGCACGTAAACTCGGCGCTAACGAATCCATGGTTCGGCACTGGAGACACAGGGCTGCAAACTTAATAGCAGATTAACCAAGGGCGGCAGAGATACCAGCGGCTTTTAGCCCGGTGCGGCTTATATGTGTATGTTTCCAGTTTTTTTTTGTTTTTTTTTAACTTTGTAGTTGTGGCTTATAGTGAGGTGCTCTCTATAGTCCGGAAAATATGGTAATCATAAGTTTTCAATCCATCTTGTTTGCAACTTGAAATGGACAGTTTTCAAATAAAAAAAGCTCTTTTATAAACAGAAAAATCTGAAATGATACTCTAAATCCTAGAGATTTATTGAATTGACTTCTTTCTATTAAAAGCTTTCTGCGGATGACTGATTCCTGTGCAGTGATCAGCTTAATTTAAATCAGATGTCCACCGTTGCTAAACACTCACTCTGGAGGGGGGATTGCTGCAAAGCCAATGATCAGACGCAATCGATTGGGCTTCAATTATCCCGGCACACACTGTACAATTTAGAAAATTGTGAAGAACCAGAATGGGTCACACTGTACCAGAAACTCCTGTCACACTGCGTGATAGATGATGCTAAACTGCATGACTTGTTGCTTCAGCCCTGTTTGATTTGTTCATATATTTTTGGATATATGTTGGTTTTTTTTGTTTTTCTTTTCTTCCAAAGTGCCTTGAGTTTGCTTTTTTTTTCAATTAGGACTGTGTAAATAAGCTCAACTTAATATAATTAGATTTAAAAAGTATATTTATCAGTGTAAGTGATTTTCATATTTCAATCAATATAATCCTGTTTCTCTGAATATAAAAAAGAAATCTAATGTTTTTATTATAGAAAAGTATGCCAAAACCTGGTATGTAACTGGGTTTGGAAAAAGAAACACACACCAACAGCTAGAGAGTTCATCAAAATGTCTCTGCAGAATCAGGCTTAACTGTCTTGGAGCATGCAAAGCTTAGGCAGTAAAAAAAGCAATCTCTTACGCAATCTGTTGTGACAGTTGTAAGACTCATGTCTGCCATCGGGGCTGCTAATTTTGTGTCACTAGCAGCTTTTCTATCACAGCGTGTAACCAAGTCAGTCAAACTTTCGATTATTTTTTATCATAGACAAGGTAGCTCCTTTAAGATCCAAACAGGTGCTTGTAAATCAAACATCTTTTTGATCATTTACATTAAACGAATACACAACCACAATTGCTTTGAGAAAAGTAAATTGAATAATGTGAGAAAAGATAAGATGTTTTTTTTCTGTAGCACTTCGTTCCAAATCCCAATCAGGAGAAGCGATTGTGAACAAGAAATAAACACCTTCTCTGTCTGCATCTAACAAAGCATACAAAAAAAACAAACAAACAAACAAAAAAAGTTGCATGCAACATTTGCACTTCAGACTGTAAGCTAAAAGAAAAGGGGGGGCCACCCAATTGCACTCCAGAATAAGATCAGAACTTGGCTTTGCGTGCATTTATAAATACATCTCCTCAATCAATAAAGAATGAAACTCCCTAGAGGATAGAGTAAGAGAAAGCAAAATAAATACACAACTAACCACCCACTGAAACTAATTACATTTTTGCCATAGAAAAACTCCAGTGCCAGTCCCACCAATGTTTTTCCTCTTAGAAAGAACTGTGTAGGCTTCAGCGACATTATTTTCTCTCCACGGGTTATGGAACACATGAATAACACTCCCTGAACGGCCTTGTGGTTATTGTCTGTTCTGGTTCTCGTAGTTACAGAAATATAATAGCCAAGCCACAGTGGTGGTGGTGGTGGGGGGGGGGGCGGAGTTGGGATTCGAACACACATCTGGATAGGCTGTTACTGGAAATAAACCAAGAAAAGCAAAACCTCCTCTAATCACAGCAGAATGCCTTTTCTTCGTGCCGCTGAGCCTCAGTGAAACGTAGAGTGAGTCAGCAGTGGCAGGCTGCCTTAAGTGTCTTTGAGGGACTCCCAAGGGAAGAGGAGCAGCATGGAGGATGAACATGTACATCGCTGTACAAGCTCAATGGATGCAATTTTAAGGCTTTCTAACTCACAATACGGGAAATGCACATTATATTAACATTCACTTAGGTGTCCAACATAGCCATTGTAGTTTGGGGAAGAGAGAGTGTGCATAAAAATCATCAGGGGGTTCTAAATTTAGTGAACCAGAGTTGGTTTCACCATATGAGACTTAAGTCTGCCAAAGAATCTTTAATTGTAAAAGATTTGTTGACATTTTTTAACCTGAGCTTGATTTTGCAGCTTTAAAGGGGATCATGATAAAATGAAGATGTTGGTCTAAATATGATGTATATTTTCTTTTTAACCTAAGTTATTTGTGATGCATGAAAACTCAAAACCTGTATATCTTTTTACCTACAGAAGTTGCCATTTTTCTAAAGTCTAAGTCTAAACAATAAACAAGATAAAGTCATGGAGTCAGACGACCTTCATGTCTGCCCACAAGACATCTGGAATAAGGCAAACTGCCTTAAAGTTTTTTGTGACGTTATAAACAAGATATCTGTTGAAACAAATGAGCGTGATTGGCTTGTGATCTATTGTTTTAATATGTTAGCTAGAGCTAACACCGCTAGCAGGAGCTGACACCACTGTGGGAGCTAACACCGTTAGCAGGAGCTAACAATGTACCAGTACAGAACCAAAAGGTTGAGGTGTTTGAGTGTTTTTGGACATGACTAACTCCAAGAGATGCTTTTAGTTTCCCATATTTTATAGGTAGTTTTCCAACATGGTATTCTCTTTGCTAGGAAAAGCAGCTAAGAAATCAAAATATAAAATGGAATGGATGTTTAGGATGCTAATGGACGTTTAGGGAACATCACATTGTTTTTGTTGTTTTTTTGCAATTCACCTGCCAGTTGTTAGGAAATTAATGCATTCATTTTCAAACTTATCAGGGATATGCTAACAGTCTAACTTACTTCATGCATTTGCTTAACTAATGTTTACACTACACAGTCAGTGTGTTCCAATGAGGATAAGGGTTTTGATCGTTATCACACACCAACTGCAGAGTAATCGTTGTAAAAACCATCATAACAAGGAAGGCATTTTATTCACAAAACAGAACTGACGGCCTGGAATCAAAGCATCAAGAAAATTGTTCTGAAATTGCTATTGCTTATTTGCATGCATTAAACCAGGGTCAAGAAAGTCACATGTAAAGAGAGGGGAACAGCCCAGCGGCTTGAATACATTAAAGCACACTAAATGGTTTGTTGATTTAAAGAGATTAAAGCACACACAGGAAGGCCTGCTCAATGGATTTTAATTAACTTGCCATATATAAATTGTATGTTATCTGGCATTACTGAATTAAATGCTGAATACAAGTGCTCTTTCTGCTTGGGTGAGTGGAATAAAAGGCTACTTAGAATCTTGATTGGGTTGTACACACGCTTGATGCTGCAGCTACGGGGCCCTGAAAACATTCCAGCCTACCGACCCCCTGAACAGCCATCCAAGGAGAGTCTCTTTAATTATGTACAATACAGCCAAGCTCAAGTCCCCTGGCACCCCGGATGATCAAGCGGAGGGTTGCCGTGCTCTCTACCAGAGTCATCTGACCAAATGGATTCCACTTCCAAGAGTCATTTCTGTCAGTTATAATAAGAAGCTAATACATAACACGACGCACGCTGAAATGCAAACGATTCACAGAGTTCTCTGCAAGGATGTGCAGGGCAATTACAATTTTTGCCGCAAGAGCCTTGATGAGCTCCTCTGTCTGTGAAGTACCCCGGGAACAATTTCATAAATCTGCCATATAATATGCATGATTTAGGTTAATGCTTAACGCTGCATCTTGTGAAACAGATCTAGTACACCAGAAAAATTAGATAATCCAGTTGAACTGAGACAGAAGTAAGCAAATGTGGAAAATGTTACACTAAGAATGACAACACAATGTTATAAGCAATGTGTACAGCCTACACACTTTATTGAATATACACCAAGATTCTCTTATTTACATGAATAAATGAGAAACAATAAAATAATAATATTACTTATTGAAACTATAGAAAACTGAACAACAATACAGAAATACTGTTGATCCTCTGGTTAAAAGCCAGTGGTGGGCACACTTGCACTAATCCACTAATATGATAACAGCAGAGCTAACTTTTCATTGGTGCTATATCTAACTTTGAAAACATTTAACAGTTCCCCTTCAATTTTTTGGGATAAATTCTAAAGCATTAATTTACTTGGCTGTTTTGCACACTTTCAGTTGAATAAAGTTCAACATCTATAGTTTTTGTCATGTTGTTAAGCATTCTGCAAGTAGTTATACGTTTATATTTGTGCTTTCATTTTGAAGTGGCTGAAGACTGTATGCGTAGCAGTTTTGCATCCTCTCCTTATGTTCTCTACTCATGATTCGGCGCAGCAAATGTTTTTTTTTCCCCCCTCTACCCAGAACTGATCATTTTAGAACAGTTTAAAACCTACTGATGTTCTGCTCGCTTTCTGACCGCACCCCTGCCGTGGTCAATCAGGCAGCAACAGAGTTAGCAATCCTCAACAAATGTAAAATTCAAAGGTTTGTTTTAAAGAATTACTTTCTGAAGCTCCTGAAGTACAGAGCATATAGATGTGCAACAATATATTTGACCTTGTTGAGGGTGATATAACACGTCACTGACGCTTGGTGTGTATCAATATAGTTGAATTTAATGCTTTAGCTTCCACTAAACACCATGTCAGTATATCGCTTCAGCATTAGCGGAACTAATGTTTATGAATAGTGGTTAAAGCAGCTAACTGGTGCCCACCACTGAAAACCATTCTTACTTCTCAACCAAAGCACAAAACTACTTCCCAAATTCTCCTTAAAGTCACAAACTGCAACCTGCCAGGCAGCTTTTCTGCCAAAGTCAACAATGGAATATTGACTGAAATATATTAATGTGCAGAAAAACATCACAATCATCCAGGACTGGTAAGATATAGCCCTGCACTCACTTTCTGTCTCATGGACAAGACTGATAATCGATTTATTGAAGTTGGATAATTTTTTTCTGTCAGGTGTTTTTTGCAGCATTACTTCTGAACATAATAGCCCTGCTTGGATAGTTATGCAACAATATACTTCACAGTATGACTCATAGATTCATGTTTGATCAAAAAACTTGTTTTTTTTTCTTTTTTCTTTTTCTCTCTGCTTCTAGTTTCAAAATGTTGTCATTTGATAACTTTTTATTGAAATGCTATTTATTTACTAGACAAAACGTGCAAGAGTTCAGAAAACTACCTAGCTGCCTGATTATCTGTTTAAGTGGTTATTTCTCTGTATTTTAAAAGCAGCTAAGCTTAAAGATAGAAAAATATTTGAAAAGTAAAAAGTGAGCAGTTGAAGCTCATATTCAGTTAAGCCAATATGATAACACTGTAGTCTAAGAATAGCATGTGTTTTGAGGAAATTGAAGAGGATAAAAAAAAGTCAAGTTCCTACCGTTTTCTGTGTTCTCGTGTTCAGTATCGGTGAGTGTTAGGTTGGAGTTGGCCCTGCTGGAGAGACACGAGCTGCGGCCAGACTTGGTGTTGCTGCGGCCCCACAGCCTGACCGCGTGTTCCGGGGACATGACGCCGTCCGTCTCTGTGTCTGCGTCAGAGCCCACGCTGACTGAGTAGTCACGGTGAGGCAGCCCCATTTCGCTCCTGTACGTAGCTACATGCGATGGAAGGCCATCTCCAAAGCCGAGGTCTCGCAGGGAAAAGTCCGCCCCTACAGTAAGATGATAAACAGCGCTCTGGGTATGAGCATTTGAACTACAAAGCAAAATCAGCAATTTTATCTCGACTAAGAAAGCTAATATAGAACAATTTTATTCAGTGTAGAAGGAGTTAAGTATACCGCATATATTTAGCATTTAAACGCCTTATTAGATCTTTTAATTATATTAAGTGCTGCCCCTTATGGATATGGGTTGGCGGTTGTATACACTAAAAAACTGGTTTTGTTTTGCCAGTCAGAAAGAAAAAAAAATAATTTTCAAAGTCATATATTCCCTAGTTCATTTTTTTAATGTCAGATTAAAAAAATATTTACTTCATAATTAAATATTTATTTCACAAGCTAAATATGTAGCTCCAAATTAAATATTTAGTTTAAAATCCAAGTTTGGAGTTATGACAAAAATAAATAACTAAATAAGCTAAACATGTTTATTTTTTTATTGTGTATCTTTGCAAACTGCATCCCATATATGCAGTCATCTAAATCATGGATTTAGAAAGGTCATTTTTAAATCTCACTGACAATAACTACAGTTATAACCACGATGTCTTTAAAACTAACATGAGGGAGCAAAAGTCATAGAAACATCTTTAGCTAAACAAAGCTAATAAAAGCTTTGTAGATTATTTAGAAATGCACTAATTTCCAGACTACGGAGCACACCTTAATGCCTCACCCACTAACTTCAAAAAGAAGAAAAGAAAAATTACATTTATAGGGTACACTTGTCTAAAACTGAAAGTTTAAATGTTGAGTGTACCTCCTTTCCTTTGAGTTTTAGTAAAAATTTTGATTTTTGCAATTATTGGCTTGTTTTCCCTCTGTTTATTGTTAAAAAACTGAATAAAAAAATAATTGAATTACTTGTTACAGACTAGTGGATTTGTGATTTTGCTCTAACCTTGCCGGCTGAATTCATCCACTTCGTGGTGAACCATTTCCTTCACACGGCTGCCGTACACCATCCTCGAGTCGTGGTCGAAGGCTTTGAGTGTTTCGCTGGAGCTGTAGGATTTAGAGTTGGGTTTACCATCTTCGCTGTCTGCAGAGGAGCTGGTGTAACGGCGCTCGGTGTCCTGCCGGGTCGTGAGTGAGCGATAGGGTCTGCGTTCCTTCACCTCCATGGCTGCCTCCTCTCTACTTTCAGATGAAAATGTGGGTTGTAACTCCGGTTCAGTCTGAGCGATTCTGTAGAAGAAAAGTACAACAAGTTTGATAAATATATGTATATTCAATGTATGGAAGAATCAAGTAGGTAGTGTATTCACACCCCTGCATATTGGAAAAACAGAAATGTCTTTGCATGGTTGTCCACCTACTGTTCTACATTTTACAAATCTGGATTTCATTGTTGGAAGAAATTCATAAAAAGCCTCATTGAAGTTTGGCAATAGGACTGAAGGGGAGACAAATATGCAGAAGGAGATTTTTTGGTACAATAAAATCCTAAATGCTACTTTTTGGTCTCATGTGCAAAACACTACGGCTACATTCACATAGTAGGCAAATTATACTTTTTTTGCCCATATGAGACTTTTTTAGCCCGTTCAGAATTGGGCTATCTGTGCCACTTCCACAAGTGATGCTAAATCAGATACATATCCGATGGTTTTCAAAGTGTCTGCAGTCTGAACAGGCATGTTGGATTTTATGTGAGACATGTATCATAATTCTGCACCAGAAGAAGCCAGATGTGGTAATACCCCACAAAAGGCCATCGCTATTATTTGTGCTTCTGTTTGTTAGCTTTGTTTGTCTTGTTATAATCATGTGACAATAAATATTGCGACGCTGTGTGACATCTACGTTGATGTATCGTTAAAAAATATCACCTGTTCATGTTTCAGAAGCAAACATCCAAAATCAAGTTTACAGAAAATAAAAGGAAAACCCTTTTACTTCAATACAACCAAAGGTTAGAGTACCACTTGAAAGTCACTTCAGAAACACAAACTGTTTAACAAATATATATGTTTCCAGCTGGAGGTTTTTGCATGGCTCAGTCCACTGCATCCGCCTTTCAACTAATAAAATATGACACAACAAATCATGTGCCTATAAACGTCATGACACGAGTCTCCCACAAATATTGCAGTTCATATGTCGCACAGAAAATGCTGGGTGTCCGACGTGTGGAAAAAGTGGCAGGTGTCCTGCCTTGAATTGTGCTGTTTACACGCGACAAATCATCCCGAGCCTGAGAGCTGCAGTGCCAAACACATCCAGGGGCCACTGTGAGCCAGCAGAGGTGATTAAAATCTGCATCGTAAAGCCCCAACTGCCAAACAGCACACCCAGGATAAGATCAATAGGAGAGGGAGGAAATTTTAGTATTCAGCCATGCACCATTTTTTTCCCCACTTGCCTTCAAGGACGAAATACTGAAGTGAATATCGAAAAAAAAAGAAGAAAAAAAATGCAGTGTCAGTGAAACATAGGATGAATCGATGCGTAATTTTACAGTAGTTTAGTGATGAGGGCCGTGCATGCGTCTCATTTAAAGTGACCAAATGCTTTAGGACATTAAGTTGGATTAACAAATGTCAATATGCGAGTTAACTGCATTAAAAGTGTGGAGGCTGTTTATTTAAAGCTTAGGCATAGTCAACTGCAAAGCTTTTGTCACATATCAACCACAACTCTTTATTTTAATAATAAAGAGTTAAAAATTTATAAATTGCGGTTCAAATTTGGATAAAAACCCCCAAAAAACATAAATTTGTATTTTTTTTATCCAAATTTAAATAAAAAAATACAAATTTGTAATTTTTTGAAGACACTGATAAATCGGGTATTGATAAATCCTTAAAGGGGCGGCATTATGTATTTTCCAGAAACATAGTGCCATTTTATAGAACAATCAAGTAACTATGTAACCTTCAGTTGTTAAAAAATATTGTACACATCAAATATAACTTAAAAGAAATTTGACTTCCTCAAAATTTATCCTCTCTCTCTTTCAGAATCTCCTACTCTCTCTGATACGTTGCCTTCAGTACGACATCACAACAATGCTCCTCCATGCCGTTTACAACTGTTCTTAGGAGAGTTGGACTGAGATATAGTTTGTATTATAAGCTCAGCAAATGTGCAGTTCCACCAGGTGTTTGCTAATTGTTGCTGCTAGTCTGCAGGAGCTGAGGGGAGAAGGCAGATGGGGGGGGCAGAGGTTATGTAAGGCAGAAGTTTGGCTGGAGACGCTTGGTGAGAACAAGTGTTTAGGCACCTCTGAATGGCTGCCAGAGATTAAAGGATTCCTCAAAAATGAATGAAATACTAAAAGCAACAGTCCAGGCATGTTTTTGATGATGGAATAACATAATAACATGATAAATAAAAGTTCAAAAAGTTTATTTTACATAATACCTCCCATTTAATTTTGGGAATTCTGTTATCAGCTGATGCTTAAATTAGAAACTGATCTCTTCAACCTTTTTTATCCATCTTTGCAAAGGTCTGAAAATCAGCCACGGTCCCTTTTCTGCTCCGCCGTTAGAGCGCTGCCTGACAGACCCGCCCACCAGGTCACATCTGCTCTCATTTAACAATAGTCACCCCACTGTTGGACACTTAGCAACTTTGCCACAATATTCAGCGACTTTAAAAAAATTAAAAAATAAATCAGTGTCAGCCAAAAATTTAATTGGCAGGTCTGTCTTTTTAAGGACCAGTGATTGGCCAGAAAACGGCAGTCGGTGCACGCCTCCCTCCAAAATATAAAATCCTATTCTAGAAGTTGTGTCTAATTACAAAAGAGAGTCCAGCTGTATGCAGTTTAATAGGTCTGTTCATATTTTTTTCAAATGCAGCTTCATGGCTAAATTCCCATAAATATTGTAGTTTATACTTCTGCTTCGACATTACTCAGCCCCTTTAAGCGAAAATGAATTACAACTCATTCTAGAAGGACACATAACTGTTTTCAACAATAGATCAAAACTAATCCAGTCGGATCAGAGACTTTTTACTCACAATATGCTGTGCTGTTCAGACAAGGATTTCTCCACTAGATAAGCTCTTTATGAATACAGTATGAGGTTTGTGCCGGACAGAGCAGTAAACAGTAATCCTCAGTGAACTGTATTTGCCCCCGTTCTGAAAAACAAAAGAAAAGGGTTTCATTTGAGACATCATTGTTGTCTTTGGGGGTCTGTTCTTGTATGTATTGACAGCTGAAAAGATCCTGGTGATTAATGATTCGAGGCCACATGAAGAGCGAGGGGCTGGTGGGAAGGTCAGGGTGTGTGTTTGGGGGTTGCGCAGCCACAAGAGCACTTCAGCTGCTCCTAAGATTTCAAATGTCGGAGCTGCTATTTTTTTTTTAAAATTTAATTTGAGATCTTTGATGCAAATGCAAGAGGGTGGAAAACAAGCAGCTTCCCAAAGTTTTTGAGAATGTTTTGTAAAAGTGCATTGTTTTTGTTTCCAAAGGGCCGAGCTAAGTGCTTTGGCTAAAATTCTGCAGAGACCTTCCACCTCATTATTAATCAGCTCCTATGCAATGAGATGTACTTTTGAGACCATGGGAAACCCAGCAAGGGTTTCAGCAAACTGCTCACAATGACTGATGATATGAGATGCAAATATTCTCCAGTTCAGGACTCGTGCATCTTGAGGAGCTGCTTGCAACTTCTCACAATGCTGCTGTGTTCAAAACTGCTGAATTATTTTTATGAGCCAAAAAAAAAAAAAAAAAAAAAAGAAGAATTCTTCTAACGAGACAGGTAATAAATTATACACGGACAAATTCAAAAGAAATGTTATCATTTCCAGATAAGAGTTGGCAGACAGAGAAGTGCCTTGAAGTAATGAAAAAAGGTTAGTAAGAGAGCATTCACAAAGACTTAGAAAAGTTGTTAGCGAACACTAGTGGAAGAAAAATAAAAGCGCCAATGATTGAAATCTCTAAAAAGTGAAGATAAGAATCGTGCTTTTATTTCAAAGTAGATGTTCTTCTAAAGCTTGAGTTGCAGAGCTTAAGCTGCGCCAGAAACCAGCCGGGTATCTCTACAATGATCCAAAATCAACTGAGGTCTCTCTTGAAAGACAAAAGAAATGATGGATGGTCTGTTTTTCTCTTTAAAGCAATTGCAGACTCCACCTTTTTCAATTTCATTATCTGCACCAGGGTAGATTATGGTTTGTCTGAGGATGTAAAAAGGAAATGTGTAGCAGCTGTGAGCTCTGCAGAGGAGGGATGTGGTCCAACAAATAAAAAGTGTTGCAGGAAGAATCAGAGTTAAATCAAATCGGTTACAGCAGTGCTGCTGAAATGCATATTTGCAGGAAGGGACAGAACATTTAAACATTATAAAAACTGAGAGTCTTCAATCCTTGGGGATTTTTTTTTAACGTCTTCTCCAAGCTAAAAGTTTAGAGGAGGTCGATTAGAGTTTAAAATCTATAGTTCAGAAAAGGTTAAAATTTCAGCAGGTTAGAAAGTCTACCTGATATCCATGGTTGTTTTTTTTAATGCTGGGTTGGACTTCACCTGCTGTGTTAAAAAATATATCTGGTTTAACACCTTGGACAGAAGACAGAACTTCAGCTGCAGCAGCAAAGAAACTAAAGTACTGACAGCTTCAAAAGAAAGGAAACTGCCCATAAACTATTCTGCCCTTGTAGTGCAATTGTGTTAAAAACCTGCAGTTTTTAAAAGCCACTCTGGACAGCTAAATGTGGACAATATTTAAAGGGTTCTGCTTTCTTTTACCTCAAGCCATCATTTCTGGGGTTTTTACTCACAGGACACTTTTTGGCAAGAAAGAAAATATAATCAGTGTGTCTTTACTGTTGGGTGCTGAGAGTTGACAAGTGGCATTTCTCTCAAATACAAATACAAACTTTCAGACAATAAAATCTAAGAGAGTGCCTTACTGTAAGCACAGCAGACTTTCCCATTACTGTTTCCACCATAAAGAATCCAAACTTTGGGTTTTCATCAGTTATAATTTATAACTAGCACAAAATAATATATCACTCTGTTTACCAATATATGTGTAAGTTTTATGGTTAAATTAAATTACAGAAAGAAAAAAAATCAACAACAAAGATTTTTTCATTTATTGAGAAGTAGCTATAAATTTACAGCTATGGATTTAGTGATTTTTTTTAATTACTTCTAAGTTAAAAAAAAAAAGTCAGTAACAAAAAGATTAGGGATACAGAATATATTGGCACTAACATTGATAAGAGGCTCTTTTAAGCCTCTTTTTACCCAAATAAGCGGGATTTTAGTGCAAATAATATAGACGTGTTAGCTTCCCAATCATACCAACTTCAAAAGTGTGATGAAAATTAGGATGACTTCATACTTAACCTGAATAATCAACGCTTCAAAAGCGTCTGCTGCAAAATGAAGACATTTCTTCTTCCTTACACAAAAGAACATCCCTCACACCAACCACCTGCAGGTTAAACAGTGACACCCTTTGTTAAAAACACTTCCTGAGAATTTAGCCGGGCAGTTGTGACCATCGCTATAGTGTCAGAAGTTAAATATGGGATCTAAATAGGCGGGAGGCGTTTTGTGGTCCGATATAAATGCTAATGGCCCCGCACTATCCATCAAACAATTAGCAGTGTGCTGAGAATTGCTATTCAGAGCTGGTGCTGAATATAAATCTGGCTTCCGCTCTCCGTACAACCTTTGTTTCCCTGAAATGTTGGAGATTCTTCTTAGCAGAAAGCAGGACTAAACGCTGACATATTCAGGCGACACAGACGACAGACACAGAGATGCACATGGACAATGTGTGCGCAATCTAAGTGATTAGTAGTCAGTTGTGTGTGAAATTGACTAGTTATTTGTTAGTCGTTATGATTTTACAAAAATGACAGCTGATATGCCATTTAATATTAAAGAGATTAACCAGAAAATTATAAAAATGTGAAAGATTTTCATGATTTATTACATTTATTGTAATTGTTTGACTGGGCAAACAAATTAGTAAGTGTTCACCAAGCTCTTAAAAAGCTACGGTTTCAAAATAATTGAAATCGTTGACCAAACCATTCCTAAAACTTGTTCCTGTTAACTGCACTGAATATTCCTACATTTACCTGCGCTAGCAAGAAAGACAAATTTGGCTGTCATGGTAAGAAAACCTATAAAAGATCTATCAATCAAAGTATGATCAATTTGTTTTACAACTACAGCTAGCACGCAGTAAACAGAATGTCTTAAGAAGCTGATTATTGTCTGGCTGCTGGAGCTCCAGCTTCATACACTTCCAGTTTTAGTCCATAAAATCTAAAGTAGCAAAAAGGTATAAAAGTTTTAAGTCTTTTTAATTAGATGACAATGAGAGAAGCATCCCAGAGGTTCTCCATATCCCACCTGGTGCATTGCATGGCCTGTCACATGAAAAAGGTCATATTCAGCTGATAGGAACATCTTGCCAAAAGATAACCATAGTGGATCAGGCTGCTCAGCCTCACCAAAACCTGCTACACGTTTGGTGATTGTTGACAAACGCATAGAAGGTTTTATTATGTTTTTTATGTATATCATAAATAAAAAAACATACTAAATTAAACAGTAATAATGCTTTAACATGCCCATAGCCCAATAAATTGTGCAGTAATCAGAGACAGGAATGCCTTAGCCCTAAAAATACCAATAGTGGTGGGCAACCCTAACTAAAAAGTTAGCCGCACTAAACCTAAAGCATCTTGAGAATGCTTTAGGTTTAGCTCCAAGTATACATCTTGGATCACATTTTCTTTCTGTTTTTTGTGGCAAAATCCTTAAAATAGAAAAATTGAAAGTCTAAAAGAAAGCCATATATAAGAAAAAGGCTGATCGATACATTTCTCCTTCTAAAAATCTATAAAGAGCACAACAGTAAAACAATGTCACGATATTGTTCAGTAGAAAAAGATTAATTGAAAAGAACAGCTAGACTTACAAGGTGTTCAAATATTAGCTTTAGAAATAAGTTTTAATCATTCATGATATTACAAAATATACAATTTTAGCAACAGCAAAAATTTTTCGTTCCCCTGTAATTACCATGAAACGGTGGTATTGTTACCCACCGTGAGAATCTCATATCACCCCATGCCTACTTCTAGACATGCTTGGAAGAAATTTGGGCAGATATCAAGAACATTGTCTACAACATCTATTGAAAGCAGAGAATGCTCCAAACAGGCAGCACTTACTCCTTTTCTGAAAGATTTTCACATGCCTCAGCTCTATAGAAAAGCTTCCTCAGTCAACAGGAAGGTGTGTTTTCAATAGAAGGGAAGAAAGACTTGGGCAGAGGTGGTGGGGGTGGTTAAACGGCTTGTCAGACAGAACTGAATTTGGTAGTGCTTATGAAGCGGGGGGGAGAGGTGGGGAGCGACGGTGAAGGGGTATCTCAGCAGCCTCCTTCCGGGATCAAAAGCGAGCCCCACAAGCGCATTAAACAGAATGCGTAAAAGCCTCAACATAAACAAAAGTAGCCTGGGACCATTGCTGCAGCACGCTCCCTGCTACTAATCACTCTAAGCAATTCAAGGTTTAGTCCTGACAGCAGGAGCACAGAAAGGGAATAATGCTTTCAAACAAGCCTGGTAAGCAACAGGGAGAAGCAGACTGTTTATTCACTTTCTGCAGTGATGAACACTGCTGACCTTGGCAAAATGCAGCTCATAAGGATTGATCCAGGGTTACACAGCCCAACCTGACTTAATGGAAATAAGTAATAGGTAGTCGTAAGGTTAGGAACAATCAAGAAAAGAAATAAAGTTCACACAGGTTTAAAAGAGGGTCTTTCGACAAGTACTCTGCTGGTGACCTGCCTCTCATTAGTCTGCAACTACTGCTCATTATCCTGCAAAGGCAAGACATGAATTTGATTTATAGTTTGGCCTGCAGGGAAACCAAACCTAATACCAGCTAAGCAATAATCAACCTACTGTAAACTTGCAACTGTCAAAGTCTCTGTTATATATATATTTGAGGTTCACAGCGGTAGCCTGAGGAAGGTCTGAGACTCAAACACTGCAAATAAATGATGTGGCCAACAAAAATATTTTAAGTGCAATTTCTATGGCTTCAGGACCGTTTCTTTGGAAGTGCAAAAAAAGATAAACTATTCTTACTGCAACAACCCTGAGATCAACCCCAACATAATGGAGAAGAAAAGGTCCAGCACATGACACACGCAGCCCTGAAATATTCTACTTTATAAAAATAACAGCAGCATCTGTTATGACATGAAAGTCTATTTGCTCTGTTGTTTTTATTATGCTGCTGACAAACGGATTCCCTGCTGCTGACTTTTGCAAGAATATCAAAATAAATTACTTTTATTTGTAGGTGGCATTAGCTGGTAAATACGATATTTTACCTCCAACATTACGGTAAAGTAAAAATATTAACTCCTGAAATATAGTTTCCCACTCCTACTGTAGACAAGTTCACTGTTGCAGCTCCAGTCCAGTCTGGATTCCATGTATCATACAGCTGTAATTCAATTCAATTTAATAGAGTTCAATGTGATTTTCTTAAATTTAAATGCTTCGTTATTCCTGACAGGGGAATTAGTCATTATGGTAACACTTATCTAATTTCTTTAAACAGTAAGGACAGGTTGCTACACTTGAATAGTATAAAAACAAAATAAAATATGAAGGTTTACGTTAAAACTACTTCTGAAATTGACAACCAAAACATTTCATGTTTGAAAAAGTAAAATGTCACAAAGTGATCAGCTAATCTGAATTGTTTTCTTTCGGTTTGGGCTAGAAATAAATTTCTACAAGACAAAATACAACATAGCAGGGTTGATTTGAGTCCATTTAAACCACAACCGAGAGGTTCTCCATTAGCGAGTGTTGCTGAAAACAAGGGAGTGTCGACCGCAGCTCCGGCACTCTCACGTCCTGCCCACGTTTCTGCCCATATTCATGCCCACAACAGTGAGGCACCGACTGCAATGGAGACACAAACACCTCAGTTAGAAACGAACCAGCGAAAATCACGCCTGACAATGGGGAAGTAGCTTATGAGTATTGTTTTCTTAATTGGAAATATTTTCAAACAGCTGAATATATCTTGTAGGCAAAGGAATTTTTTTTTCAGACAGTTGTCTGGCAGTGGAAGTAACATGTGGGGGAGGCCATGCGTTGTTTTACTTCAGGCTTAAACAGCCACGGAAACATTGGATCAATCCAATACTTTCCCTGGCATCTCAAGAAAAGGCTTCCTAAATTAAATACAACTCTACTGCAGATGGTAAATCAATTGCTAATGTTTTTTTAAAAGTACAACTAAGCGTTATTTCTTCTGGGTAAAAAGACAAAACAAAATGAGTCACCGCAATGACATGACCTTACAATTAAGAGAATCCAAAAATGGTGCCTATCTTTTTTAATACAATAGAATATCCTATTGATGCTGTTCAAGTAAAATTCTTTAAAATGCTTATGTAGAAGAAAATAAGCAGCCAAAAATGTAAAATAAATGTAATCAGATTTAATTTGACTTGTAGCATCCAAATCTATCCCATATTTTTCTCCAGTGACCATTTTTATTTGGATTGCACATCCTTATCCAATATGCAAATAATCATTCAAATCACTTCACTTCCTCATTTCCAGGCATCAGAGGGATCTCTTTGCTATTCATGTTTGCATGAACACAACATGTAGCACACCAGCAATCGCAAGCAATTGTTATTGGTTTAAAATCGTGTAACAAGAGTCATGCATTTCCAGTTTAAGAGGTAAATTTCACCATGCTGCTTTTAAGCAGCAGTCCTCAGTGGAAGAACTCCCTGCAAAGACACTACTCTTGAACTGCTGGATTGCAATTACACTCCCCTCTCAACGGGATGCAGGAGATTGTCTCAGGATAACTCAAGTAGAACTCGACTGAAGAAGTGGACTGCAAGCATCTGAGATTCGCACAACTGGATCCATGCTGCTGAAACTTTAAAGCAGAATGAATTGCCGGTGGGTGTAGATATCAGCTTGATTGGCTGTGAAATAACCATATAAGTCAGTGAGAATTTTACTGAAAGAAATGCTGCAAAAAAAATAAACAAATAAAAGAATGCTTACTGACCACAATGTCTGAAAAGAAACTCCCAGGAGCACCAACTAACAAACAAACCAAGAGACAGCGATTCATGTTACCAGTCTGCAGAGTTGCTGGCAGCTCACTCCGGGTCCTGCTGTGTGAGTCCAACTCTTACAGCCCAGCCAGAAATAATAAAGTATTTTTCTGAGAAAGTCTGCTTATCAGAAGCTGCGGCCCTGTGGGATTGTCAAATGCCATCCCCTTCTGTTGAAGTGGTCCACAGTGTTGCCCCCAGGAGCCACTGGAGGTTACAACTCTGCCTCTGGCTTTAGCCATTTATAAGATTTGGAAGGGTTGCACCTTTTCTTTTAGCTAATTAAAGACTAAAAAAAGACACCGATTACCATTGTCTTTGCATGGCATACTCACTTATTTTATCAAAAACTCTTTTGTTTTGCAGAATACTAAATAATTAGAATATAGATTGCATTGACACCAGTCCCGTTTAGTCTGGTTTAATCAAAGTCTGGTTCTTTTGTCTGGAAAATTCAGTTTGTTTAGGGATTTGTGAATTGAACTCTGGGAAGGTTTGTTAGTCACAGTGGAGTGGAAAAGTGAACCACACCAGTTAAAAATGTAACAAATGTTGAAATTTTGTCCCCAATAGAACCAAATCTACTGTACTGTCAGGTGTGGAAACCCCTATTATTGGCAAAAGTAAACTAATTCACAAAGAGTCAAAATCATACATACACACTCAGACATGTATAAGCTGCTGCTGATACGTGCAGATTGCACTTTGGCAACATTCTTTTTTAAAGTTTTTCTGCCATGGAAAATAAATCATTTAAAAGTGTGAATGTCTCACTGCTTTGGATTCATAGCAGACATGGACTCCACATAATGAGTAGTCCTATCTAGCTACTTTAAAAAAAGAAAATCCATATTTCCATATTAACAAGGTTTTATTGACAACCACTTCACCTTTTAAAGCTTTTTATGCTGCATTAAACAAGCTCCACTGAATATATTACAGGCAAAAGGAGCGTGTATGCATTGTACTAAATAATTAGCTAACCTAGCTAATTGAAGTCCAGGCAGCTCTTGATGATGTGCGATAATAATGCAATAATGATGGATTTGCGATATATTGTGACGCCTTAGTGTGCGCACAGTTCTTGTTTATAAATCTCATTTAAATTGTCTGAATATTGTACCCTTAAAATAAATGGTTCAAATATATGGTGAGCCAAAAGAGAAAAAAATTTATGAATACATATTTAAATCATTCATTTAATGTACCATGAAATCGATATATGCTTAACTGTTTAAATAATTTATTTAGTAGATTAAATATGTAATTAAATTATTGAAATGCAAAGCTACAATAGCCAATGATTATGACTAAAAAATGGGTTATTTCATTGTTCCTGCAGTATCACAATGAAAGAATTTGTAAAACTCAAGCATCAAAGTTGAGGGGCGAGGCTAACACTGACCTGTTGAACGCCACCATTTTTTGACTTGATCGACCATGTAACCTGGATGACAATTTCCTGCTTCTATGTTGTCTTATAACTGTAAAATCTCTCCAAGCGGCTTCTGGAAATTATTATGAAAATTCTCCATTAAAAGAACCACCATAATTTTCAAAGAATCAGGTTAGACTAGTGGACCTCAACAAATCAGTGTAAGCTCCACCCACTGCCCCGCCCCTCAAAATTGTGGGAGATTTTGACAGATAAAATTATTTCATGGAGACGCCACAGGAAAAGGAACCATAAAATAATTGCATGCACATTTAATCAATCATCTGCATCAGCTGTTATGAGTTTGCATTTTAATGATTTAATTACATATTTAATAAATTTGTTTTTGTATTTTAAAAAAATTATTGAACATTAATTTATGCCATAGTACATTTAATTAATGATTTAATGATGCATCTACATATTTAATTTTGTTCCTTTTGGCCTTCCATACAAATAAACCATTAAGAGCAGCAAATTAAAAAAATGATTAAAGTTCCTGTGTTAGTCTATGTGTTAGCCTGTGTATAAAGCTCAGACTAACACTTTTCTACATAACACAATTGACTTGTCCCTTCCTGATCAAAGTGCTTCCAACTGTTCAGTAGGAAGAGCAGCACATAGTGAAAGCATCAATCACATAAACTGGAGTAATTAAGTTTCCTCACAACAGCAATAATATGGATGTTTGCTGCACTTTGCAAAATGAACCAGCAGCCATCCCTGGCTTCAATGGACACACACATATATATATATATATATATATATATATGGACATGAGAGCCACGCAATAACCTGATGCACAACAAACAGCAGACGCGGCTGCGGTGAGACAATAAAACCAGCGGATGTTCAATTTCAACAGTAAAAGAAAATCAGCACACGCAGCAAAGACAGAAGAAGCACCGCTGCATGAAAATGGTCTTACTCTAAGTGCTCAACTGAGTCATCTCTGCCTTCCCTGCTTTGACAGCCACACACCTCCCACATTTCCCTTCTCAACAGCCCCTGGGTGTGTCTAATCACTCTCTAGCTTCATCAGCCACTAGATGACAGCTCCGACTATAAAGATCCACTGTTTGGAGAAGGCGTGGCTGCTGCAGTGGACCAGTGTAAACACAATGGACTTGTTTTCGTCAGCTTCATGACATTGCAATACAAAAAAAAAAAAAAAATCCTCTTTCTCAGACAAAGAAATAAAGACATCACACATCTTTACAGTTCAGACAAAGGTCCTTGGGAGGATTGTCCTGGGGTAGTGTTGGTTTATGCTGATTTGTCTCTGACTGATTATGATATGAAATGGCTGACGGATAGCTTAGCAGTCCTATGTTTACCTGCACAATCCCTATGCCTCTAAGGTACCAGAGGGTCTGCACTATCTGATCCCAGTGGCTGAACAATAGACAGTGCTGTCTTTACAATGTTTCCTCTTGGGGATGACGCTTTCCAGTGGACTCTGCTAACTAAAGAAAGGTTAGCTGCGCTAACCCTAAAACACTACTCATGAACATTAGTTCTGCTAATATTACAGTGCTATAACATATGGTATTTAACAGAAGCTAATGCTAAAGCGCTAAATTCAACCATGTTGATACTCGCCATCAATGACACAATAATGGGGTCAAATTTATCGCACATTTAAACAGTTAAGCATATAGCAGGATTGCGCTTTAAAAAGTGTTTCTTTGGAATAGACCTTTCACTAAGGCTTCAATTTTACAGTTCATGAGTCTCGCTACCTCTGTTGCTGATTTTGAGTGGATGATACATGATAGCGCTTTGGTCAGAAAGCACTCAGAACATCAGTAGATGTTAAACTGTTTACTGATCTACAGCTATGCATTATGGGTACAGAATAAACGTCATTTGTTGCTCTGCATTATGGGTGGAGAACGATGGAAGAAGTAAACAGAACTGCTGAATAAACAGTCTCTTCCGCCACAAAAAAATAATGTAAACGTCCAATTACTTGAAGAATTTTTCAAAGTTAGCAAAGGTGTTAAGTTAAAAATTTGCTCCACTATTAGTGGATTAGCAGATGTGTGCCCACCAGCGGTGTTTCATTATAATGTAATAGATTACTTTTAACATATTCACTGTGAAACTCAGTTGCTCCTCCAAAGTTGCCATGGTCATTGTGGCTTTTTCTTCAAGTTATGATCTCTTAATTCAGCCTGTCAGTTTAGGTGGTTGAGCATACCTTGGTAGTTGGCTAACTGCCAAGCTCTATATGAATTAAGGGCATAAAATAAAATAAAGTCTGATTGTGGCATAATCAAATGTGGAAAAGTTTAACATTTACATTTTATTAAGACAGATTTTTTTTTAACTAAAGGCTTGGTTTGTCTTCTTTTAGTTTCCCTCTGATTGTTCACACATGGGAGAAAATGACCTTTCCTCCATCAGGGTAGGGCATTGCATCCTCCTATATATAAATTTAATTCTCCCAGTAAATTAGGATTGATCTCTAGCTCTAGGCCACAATCAGCAACACTGATCTAATCAGAGTTTGGCTTAGACAGAAAAGGATACTTCCATAAATAAAAACCATATGAGCGCCAAGCAAATGCCTATAACAGTGATGCTAAATTTGATCTTCTTCTTCCTCTCCACAGGTATGCTTTTAGCTCTCTACCTTCAAAGACTACCAGCCGGATAAAATGTTCACCGTGTGTCTCCTCGCTGTTGTTTTCCTGCACTGAGGGTTTTACATCATACTTGCATCAGCGGATGTGAGCACCACATGCAAGAGTCACTGTTAAGCAGGTAATGCCCATGGAAGCCTGGCCGAGGGTGATCCCAGGGAGACAGAATCTGTCAGCGGTGCCTCGCCCGGCGACACCAGGGGTAATAAATTACCCAGAATTAACACATCATTCTGTGCTCCGCGCATGCATGCAGCTACACTTAACTCATGCCATGCAGTCTAATGGATCTGTTAACAAAACCTAGACTTGGAAAGCCAGCTTTCATGGTTTAAAAATTCATGTTTCTAAGTTACTAACAAAACAGAGGGAGATGATATTAAATATTATCTTTTACTTGGTTTAAATTATTTAGAATACTGGAATTGTAGGTAGGTTTTATACTGGATTCACATTTTATAAATATTTCAAACAATTTAATTTGTAGGGATTTTACACATAAGTATTTGCCCCAAATACAATTTTAATGTTTTTTTTCTCTTTTTGTCTCTGTTCTAGAGCATCAAATACATTTTCAAAATAAATATAGCATAGTAAATACAAACATTTTTCAAAAGATGATTTCCTTTGTTAAAGGAAAAAGCTAACTTTCACATCCGTGTATCAACTCCTCATCCAGAAGCTCAAAGCAAAAAGAGACAGAACATTATTTAAACCATCTAACCATTAGGGTCAGTGTTAGTAACTTAATCATTTAAATTGCTAAATTTAAATCATTTAGTTTAAAATCTATACAGCTTATTTAAGTATAAGATGCCACAATTGGTTCCGTAGTAAAATTAACATAATTTTGTTAAAAACAACACTATTCAGTAACCTCAAGCTTAACACGCATAAGGACAGTGACCCGAAACACACCAAGACGATCACTTCTGAATCATGATCGTCTTGTCAAATAAGCTATTGACATGGGATTCTAGGAAAGGCCTAGTCAAAGATCTGATTTGAATGGCAAATCTTTAAACATGTATTAATACTTGAAGACCCTCCAATTTGTCTGAATTGAAACAATTCCTAGCTACTTGGCACTGCAAACTAAACAAAAAGACACAAAATGACCCCAACCTTTATCAGCCGATTGGGAAGAGTTCTGACAAGTGACTTGGTGGGCATTGAAGGCATCCTCTCCTGCCGATGCCTGTCACTGATGCTGGGGGACATTTAGCAGAGGGCTCAGAGTCCCAGTTCTGCAGCATTTATCTACCGGATATCTTTAGAAAGCAACTAGCCCTGTGACATGCTGATAGTGTGGTACACAGCAAAGCCAAACTTCAAACCAATGTTCAGTCATCACATTGGTTTGAAGAGTTTGAAATGTTCTTTTCTAAAATACTTCTCTGTCAGATGTTGGTTACTGTGGTATACAAAAAAATTAAAACCACTCAAGAGGGAATGAATAAAACATGAAATAGAAGAAAGGAAAAGAGAAACCATGTCAACTGTTTTAAGGGTTAAAGCTTTTACCAATTTCCCCACCAGTTTATCAGCATGGCTTTTAAAAAGCTATTTCATTCCTTCCTAATAGGCTTCATCTTTCCATTTTTCCAGTTTTTGCATATTTTGCCTGAATAAAGAGAAGGAAAAGAAACCTCTGGAGCCAAAATGTTATTCTTGTGAGGAAGGAAGAATCAAACCTGAAAGCATAAAACCTGGAAATCTGAATGATTAAACCTTACAAAAACATTACGCATATGGCTGGAAGAAGTTCCAAAGAAACAAAGTAATTTATGGCATTTATTCTATGACGTACAGAAAAAATTAATCATCATTCAGTTGTTTTCTTCTGCTAACTCTGATTTTAATTCTCGTTTACAGAGCCTCGCAAAAGTATTCTTTGAAATATGTTTTATTTGCATATGTTTGTTCCAAATTTCATTTGATAATCCAACACAAAATCCTAAGTAACTTAATACATTATTTTTACAAACAGAAACCTAAAAAGTGTGACACTGTATTCAGCCTCCCTTGAGTGAATAATATGTAGAATCACTTTTTGCAAAAAATACCTTTTGAGGTATTTCTCAAAATATTTTTTTTTCAAAATTTCTCAAATATGTTCTCAAAATAATGTTGATATCCTGATGCAAAATAGTTCTCACTTTGTAATAGTTTTTGGTTTATTTTTGTTTAAAACAATACAAAATCTTAAAAAGTATTTATTTTATTCCATCTTTTCTTGCTCCATCACATGAAATGCTCTGTAAATTACTTTGAGGTTAAACCATGACAAGTTTTATGAATAAAACAGTTTTAATTCAGGTTATTTTCAAGCTAGACATTTTTCCTCTGGGCACAAGGTGTATAATGTACACTTCTTTTAGCCGTGGGGGTGCATTTGATGAATAGAGTGGTCATTATCCGTGAACTGAAATCTAAAGTCTCATGTTGCGTTCCCGTCTTCTGTTGCTGAACGCACGCCCCACTGAGAGCCACCCCGTCCTGCTGCCGCCACACTTGTCAACAGACTCATTAATTTATTAACAAAGGTGCAGATAGGATTTTTGTAAAAAGAAATAAAGAAAAACTGCAGCAGCTAAACTCAAGAATTTAAACACTCACATAAAAGTAGGGTTATGTGACACTACAGCAGGCAGAAAGGATAAGTTTTGTTTCAATATACAATTAATTGAGCCTTTTTTATGAGGTTTTGCACCAAAGAGACATTGCTGTTGCTAAAGTAACCACAAGGATCATAGAGATTGCAATTTTTGCTTTAATTGTCATGTCTATGTGCCATTTTTATAGGCATGAACATTTTTAACAGCTTTACATTTAAGGTTTATTTTCTTTTAATGTTTAACACTGTAATAAAATGACAATTCATTAGAAAAACACTTGCATCAAACAGCATAATTAAAGTCGAGTCAGAGGTAAGACTTTATTATCATTATTAAAGAATGAGATGGACAGAAATGTCCCTCTGGGCATCCTAGTTTAAATGCTGCCAACTTCAGCAAAACCTGACAGGAATCCAGCTACTGCTGGTCATACCATGTCTAATTTCTACATAGTAAAGGGGAATGTACTGGTATAAAAACTGACTTTTTTTTTCCTCAAAGAGCTATAACTGTGAGGGTAATATGGCTATTGAAAGCCAATCGTCCAGTTGCCCCATGTTGGGTTTAAAAAAACAAGTACTGACCACCAGGCAAATTGTAAAAAATAAATAGAATTCAGCGTTGTTGGCGTACTTTAGAAGAAACTGACAAATTCTTTAAAAAGCAAAACATTCAATGTGTAGTGATTTATACCTGTGTAAATTCTGTGCCAACTTTCAGTCTTCATTTCAAGAAATACACCAATTATTCAGCTGATTTTGTGCTTGGACAGTCAAAAACTAAAACAAATGCATCATATCTACACACTGGCTATGCACCGTCTGGAACACCAGCGTAGACGATGTGAGAGTGAAGACGACTTGGGCCCACCAGGGATATACTTGCCTTTGTGAATCCGCAGACATGGACAACAAACAGACAAACGACACACGCCTGTCGTTTGTCCCCAGTCGTCTATATCCCCATTTCTGTCACAAAAAATGCTTCTACAAACGTATGCAAGATTGAATGCAAGCAGAGAAGAAACAATTGTTAAAAAATGTGCAATAAACTTGCGAAAGATTCTAAAGAAAAAGCAACACCAATAGGGTCAAACGGTTCAATTTGTTTTACTAACACACTTCTTCTACTTACTCTTCTTACGCTACCTGATGTTGGTTGCAGGCAGATTTTATCTGTTTAACGTAATAACTGCAGTGATTCAACTCCAATCCAAGCAAAAGGGCGTTCTTTGCTGCTAAACTCCTTCCAGACAGCTGCTGGAGGAAGGTCTGACTGGCTTTAGCTAATTCTAGATAAGGACACATTTGACAATCTCACAATGAAAATAATAATCCATTTATTCTACAGGGAATTTAAACATATAGACTGATGTTTAAATGTTTAATGATCAGTGACAGGAAGTTGCTTAAGGCTTCAGTACCGTTGCAATAAATGAATTAATGATTTAAACAACCCAAAGCATAGTAGTAAATCAGTACTTTTTCCTCTCAAATATTAGGTTGGACATGTTATTTATTTTATAATTCATTGATTCATCTATCTAATAAATGGATAAATCCAAGAGTAATATGAGGGTTGATGCCTATCTCCAGCAGACATTAAACAAGTGGTCAATCACATGGCGACACAGGACAAACAACACACACACACACACACACACACACACACACACACACACACTTTAGGGCAATTGAGAAAGACTAATTAACTCAGTCATATTTTTGGCCTCTGGGAGGAAGCCGGAAGCAATATTCTTTAATTCTTTTAATTTTTTTTTTTCTTTTGTAGAAATACTTCTCCTCCACAACCACAAGGATATTGCTGCACTTGCAGATTTTCAGTGATGCAGAGACAGAGTTCAGTCAATTTGGGATGTTTTTGATGAAAAATCTGGTTTTATGTTAAAATTGTAAACATTTTGCAAAACAGATTTTATTTAATCAGTGATCAAAAATTAGCTGTTAAATCTCTGACTTCTTCATCCTTACATTTTTTGTGAAGCTACGATTTCAAATTCCAAGCAAAGTATCAGTAAAAATGCTTTAAAGAACCTATTTGGAACATAGGATCCAGATTCATACTACACTAAAACTATAGTATGAACGTTTTATAAAAGTAGGTTCTATACAGATTTGTTAAAACTGTCACTATGTCCTGACAGTTTTGTAGATAATTATAATAAAAATGATATCATCTGCCTCTTCCATGTGGTCATATTGCCATCTGCAGAAATACACAGCTTTGTCAGAACCTCCCCCCCCCCCAAAAAAACAAAAAAAACAATCACAGCCAGAATGAGGGTCTTGGTATTGTTCACTCTTAAGTATGCACTGGTCAATGGTCTTCCTAAAATAAAGTCATTTTTCCCCCCAAAAGTGATATATATATATATATATATATATATATATATATTTTTTTTTTTTTACCTAAAACATCTTTTGGAAAGAAAGAGGATGTTATTTTTTGGCAAAAATCTCTTTAGGCAAACTAAAGCCATTATTTTAGAAAGGTGACAATGTGTAAAAAACATAATTTTTCTTTAACATTACCTCCACCAGCTTTAATGAAAAAAAGTAAAGCAAACCAAATCTAAAAACATTTACATCCAATACCATATTTATCAACCTTTTGCACGGCAAAAATGAGAAATGGCAAAATAACATTCTCCTTTAGAGAAAGCGTGGGGCGTCAAGGTTCAAAAGAAGGACGACCTAGTTAAGTGCAGTCATTGTCTCCTGTTTAAGTGGGGTCAAAAAAAGCAATGTTGAGTCATGAGGAAAAACGAAAAAAAAAAAAAGCTCAAATTTTAATCTACGAAACTATCCAATGTCACTCAAGCACAAAGGCAGCCTTTATGTGCTGCACTTAAAGTGCTCTTTTCCTCAGACCTCTTCAAATGTACAATTGCTTTAAGTTTAATAAAAACTTCATAAGGAATAGGAGACCCCCTAACAAAATCTAAACCCCATCACTCAGGATCTGACAAAGCATGTTAAGGCATCCGATACAACAAGGAACAGAAAGCTCTGAAGGCAATGGGAGAAGAGAATATAAATACTAAACAAATAACACTTAATTGAGGTCAGTGTGATTGAATGCTGAGAGGCTAGGATGGCTTTAACATAGGTTCCAGATGGCAGGTTGTTATTTCCCCGTGCCCTGCTAATACTGCAGGATTCAATGCTGGTAACCTGAGTGTCCCCTGAGCCCTCTGGCTCCTCCACCGCACTGAAATCAGGCCTAAGCTTCCTCCGCTCGCTTCTCGGCAGGTTTACTCAACTTTGAAAAGGGGGAGTGTTTGGATATAGGGTTGGAGGAGGGGTGTGTGGAGGTATAGGCACAGGGTGGGGGGCTGTGCAATGGAACAAAGCATGTTAACACCATTTATGTGTTTAACAAGTTTGGAGACAAGCCGGGTTTTTCTTCCAATCCTCACTGGATGGTGTTAGTGCTTAACAGCAGGACAGAATCCCAGAGTTACGATTTGCCTCCCCACCTCCTTGCTGTCTCAGCGAAATTCAGAGAAACACGCTTGTTTAGTCATTTAAATGCCGATGATGCTCGTCAATATCTTTCATTGCCAATTCCTCTGAAAATAAGGAAGAGAACCATAGATCAATGATTCATCTCTGAAACAGTTTTACCAGTCATGCTCTGTTTTCTGCGTGGTAAGATCAGAGTGCCGACATCACTCTGGAGAATTTCCTTAATATTAGTGCTGGTTCTTATCCAAGTTCGGGCTTTTTTCTTCTCTTTCTCTTGTTTTCTAAAAAAACAACAAAAAAACTTGCAAGCTAACCAAATTCGTGTAAAATATTTCAAGCTTTTATTTTATTCTTCTGCATTTTTAATAGTTATGACTTAGAGATGTAAAGGAAACCCAAAATCCAATGTTTCCGAAAATTTTAATATCACATTCGACCAATCAAAAACAATGTTTTAAGCACGAATGTCAGTCTTCTGAAAAGGATGTGCATTTCTATGCACTCAGTACTTTGTTAGGCATCCTATTCCGTGAATTACTGCATAAGTGCACCATAGCATTGAGACGATCAGGTGAAATGTAAGCCCAGATTGCTTTGATAGCTGTTCAGGTCATCTGAATTGAATGCAGTGTCTCATCTTCCTCTTTTATTTTAGGTTTTGTAAGGACCCCCCTTGAAAATGAGATTATATATCTCAAGGGGTTGTCCTTGAAACAAAAATACCTTAATTCCCAAATTAAATTGTAGAACTTTACTTTCCTTTCATCTAGAAGGAGGACTCTGGAGTATTGTGCAACAGTCCAATTCCTTTTCTGCTTACCCAGATGAGACGCCTCTGATGAGATCTTTGGTTCAGGAATGGCTTGCCACCGAGAATGCCACATTTTTAACCCATGTCTAGTTCTAGTCTGTGTGTGGCGGATCGTCTGGAGTGGATTTTGCTTAAGAATTTTCTAAAGGCTGAAGTTCTCCCTGTTGATGTTGCATCTTTACCTACCACAATTTTCTGTTAAAATGCTTGGATATAGAACTCTATAAACAACCAGCTTCTTCAATGATTACATTTTGTGGCTTACCCTGCTTGTGAAGGGTGTCCATGACTGGCTTCCAGACATCTGTCCAATCAACAGGCTTCTCCATGATTGTGTAGCCAACTGACCCAGAGTCTCTCACTCTGGGTCAGTTGCAGGTGTTTTGAGTTAACTAGCCAATTAGGCTGTGACACCAGGAGTTTCCATTAATGTCATTTGGCGCAGTATTCTAATTTTCTGAGACATTGAATTTGGATTTTCATTATCTATAAACCATAACTGTGAATATTACAAGAAACAAAGGCTTAGAATATATGACCGGGTGTGATGTTTTACTTTCTGAGATGACTGGCAAGAAATATTATAGTTTTTTAAAATGTTCAGACTGGCTACCTGAGCAGGTAGCTCAAATAATTTACAAGTAAATGTCAGATTGTTGTATGAAGAAGAGTTTTTAAAAAAAGAATATTCTTCAAAATAAACATTTATTAGAAAACTGCTTTTTGATTTAGTGGGTATTAATCCAAATATTTATAATTTGATGACATCTGGTTTTGCCAATTTAAATAAATGTTCATAGCAACTACTTTTATAATAGTAGTATGTTTTTTGTTTTTTTTTTGCCTTGAATGGCATTATGCATATTCACGGCCGAGATAAAGTCTAACTTATTTTGCTTTAAATAAACAATCAGAACACATTTTAATTATTCAAGAAACATTTTGTCCTGAATACAAATAAACATGTTTTCATGTAAAAGCAACCATTTCTACAACTACTGTGTTTGAAACAGGGCAGATTAAGGTTGCTTCCTTATAAGAGCTACTTCCTAATAAAGCAGGCGGCCCTGTGAGAAAAACATCAGACCAGGTAATGTTGACAGAACCAGGCCAGGTCACTATATAAAACTTAATTTGTCTTTTTTATTTTTTTCCTTTCTCTCTGGGATCTTTTGTTCCCTTATTTTAAACAAACTTCTTCCTTTTTTTTTGTTTACGACTCAGAACAATTTAAATAGGGTTTTAATCAACTAAACGTTTTGTTTGTAATTCAAATGCTCCCAAATTAATGAGTTTTGGGAGGAAAAAAAAGTTAAGGTATAAAAAAAAATTTTAAAAAATGGAAACAGCCGTGTCTGTGTTTGGCATGATTGATGATGAATTAATGTTTTTAATGGAATTTTTTTAATATCTATGTAATTTAGGTTGTGTTAATGAAAATCTGCTGTAGCCAGTGATTGCTCCCAACACACACAGCACAACTCCTTGAGCTGATGTTAACAAATAAAAATAAATCACTAAAACAAGACATATGAGCCTGTCAGCTGACAACAGTAAATAAGTACCTCCATGTGTCCAGCTGCGTATTACAATACCGTAGTTTTTTTTACCCTGATTTTGTTCAAAGTCAGCACAACGGCAGATCTTTCCAGCCATGATCTAAATCTCATAAACTCCCTCTGTTCCTGCTCGAATTCAGCCGCATGCAAAGACATTTGGGCACATTAAGGACTCCATGCACGCCTGAAAGGAGGCTGGCCCGGGAATACTGGGAGCTTTTTAAAGAACAATATAGGTAACTAATGGCTTTAGTCATACCAGTGTGATTAGAGCCAGTGCTGAGCCCAGTGTTAGCTGACAGCTCTAAAACCTCCTCTTGGCTCACACCTTTTTTCTCCAGCACATATTTCTGTAACATAACATAGCTTTTCTATAGCTTTTCTATATGGTTGTAAACGTCACATCTTAAAAACAAAGTTTACATTTTGCTCCATCTGCTCCCCATTTGTATATTCTGTTAACGTGTATACTTTAAATGTAATATACCAACTTTTCATCCATACAGTAGAAGAACATCTGCCACTTAAAAATATAACATTTATTTGCACAATTGCCATTTATCACAAAATAAAAAACTTATGTGCACTAAATTTTCAGGAACGCTTTGTGGCAGAGGCTACCCTTTTCACTTAATTTCCTCAATACATCTGGTACACTTCATTATTTGATGTCTAAAATAGAAGCCATGAGACTGTGGCTTTGTGCAGATGGAAAAAGTACGCCTTCTAACTGGTAGTTAGGTTTGACAAATAGTGTGTTTGACACCAGACCAGAATCAGGATGTTTCCCTGTGGGTAACCACAGTTTTGATGTTTGAACCAAAACGACCATAGATTGAAAAATATAAGTGTGAAACAGAAGCACCACATAGAAAGTTGCAAGATAAATGTGCACCATACTGCAGGGTTTTATAACTCACGCATGACTAACCTTTAAAAGCAGAATTTATTGGTTTATCTTGAAGGACGCTGTTGTAAACTACTACTTTGAACTAAAGCTGTGGAAATGAAAACTATTGCTAAAATGATTTTGATTTCCAAATTAAAAAGAACTAAGTTAACATAATTATTCAAGCCTGTCTGCAATTCGAACCTTTTAAAAAAAAAATTTGCGTCACCCAGTGGTGGGCACACTTTCGATAATCCGCAAGTAGGGGAGTTCATATTTAGTTTTGTGCTTTAGTGTTTTTGCTAACTTTGCTAACAATTAGCACAAATTTATTTTTGTGCATATCACCCTGTTGGTGGTGGCATACATGGGTATTAACATGGTTGAAATTAGCCCTTTATCATGAGTTTCCAATACTATTTTCATGTAGTGCTTTAGCGCAAGCAAAACTAATGGTTATGATTAGTGTTTATGATTAACTTTTTACCTATTACAAGCCCCATTGATTGAACAGTTTACAAAAATATCGAAACTTATTACAAGGCAGAAAAACACAAGAAAGCGAACAGCAATGGATTGACAGTCACAGAAAGAAAAAAAAAATGCATTTTAAAAATGTGGAGGTCTCTTATGGTGTAATCCACATAGGAATGACATAAATAAAAGCCTAACAAGGTTGTGAACTAACATTTGACAGTATTACAACAGTGCAGTATAGAGGAGGCAGAAAGTATTTTCTAAAATTGCCATCGTTTTGGTGTCAGTATGTGATGTTGTCTGATGAATAAGTGTAGCCTATTATTTTGAAACCCAGAGATGAAAGTAAGTGCTTTAAGCTTGGCACCTTGTTATATCTATATTTGTGACTCTTTTTTGTAATAAGCTCAGAGGTTGTTGCTCAAAATGGTTTGTTCCAAATTGCTGAACAACCTTCCACCACTTTAACAAAGCTTAGCCCTTTTGGGCTCTTGGTAGAAAAGAAAATATGTGACAAGATAAAAAGATCTCATTGTTTCAACATTGACTTCAGATTAAAAAAAAAAGAAGATTTTAGGAGCCTCGAAAATTTTTGGGAAGTTTGTTAAAGAGGGTAAGAAATCTTGAAACCGCTCCATGCAGATCCGACATAACGACAAACACATTTACTGATTCAATTTAGTTTATGTAGTGGAAATTCACAAATATATCTCAACGCACTACAAATAAATTCATTTCAATCAAATCCAACCATACAGATTAAAATCAAGTACTTTCATTTCAACTTATCCTAGTGATCACATAATGCAGTCAAGACAGGCTACATTCAATCACAAACTTGCAGCATTTACTTCTCCTGGATGAGCATGTAGACATTCAATTGCATTATGTTGCTGACTTTGCAGCAATCCCTCACACTGAGCATCTATGCAGCAACAGTTTAACAGGAAGAAACCCCCAGCAGAACCAGAGCCTGGCTCAGCATGAGAAGCTGTGCCAGGCAATGTTTTCAGGGTTTTTCTGCCACACACAAGAAAAGGAGCACTGATCAAGGTTCAAGAAAAGTAAAAATGTAATGGCAGTAGTAGTTCCTTTAGTGGCTTCACCTTGGAGAGAAACACAGCCAGTCATTTAAGCTCTGAACCACTATTTAAGTCTACAAGATGAAAGAGAGCACATTTAGTCACAGCAAAAGCACAACCAACATCTTTGTCAAGGTTAAAGACTGAAAGATGGGGCCAAGTGGATCACCTATACAAAGAGAACATCAAGTCGTAAGAAACTATTTGCTGATGTTTTAAAACCACATTTCCTAACAGCAGACCATGAGTGGAAAACAGAAACCACCTTAAATCCTTTGTTGTCAAATGAATACAAAATGTGAGTAAGAAATGATATATGGTTGGAACCAAATATCCTTTGGTAGACAACACCCTTTACCTTGGCTCATGCTTCATGTCTGTCATAGTTACTGCAGTGTTTTCTGAGGCTATAGGCTTTTCTTTTCAGAAAGAACCTTTCAGAAATAACCTAAAATTCTTAAAAATAATTTTCCAAGATCAACAGTCTCTTTACAAGAACATCATGCATTAAAAATAATCAGAAATCTCCTTAACCTTCGTTGGTTGCCATCATTGGCATAATTTTGTTAATAGGTGAAAGATGCACGAAGGAAAAGAAGAATCAGCTTTAGGGAAAAGGTAACGAGATTTTTTCTTCTGTTCAAAACCTGTGACTATTTTTCAGAGGATAACCCCAGTGATGGAATGAAAACTCACCTTGCTGTAAAATAAGCCCAGAGTGGAAGGAAAACCTTTCCACCAAGTTGTCATTTTACACAACAATGCATCGAATGAAGAGAAGCCGAGCAGCAGAGACATGAGGCAGTGTGTGGGTGGCACAGTAGCAAAGGGAGAGAGGAGAGATTTGCTAGAGCTTTGTTTCTCCTGATTACAATTTTTTCTCTTCATACTTACAGATTAAAAGAAAAAGTGTGAAAACAAATTCAGGTATCAATTTAGTTACTTTCGTATCTTGAAAGTTATAACAAGAGGGTGTGCATTTCCCCAACACCTGTATAAACGGAGTAGGATTTTGACAACATGCCTCTCAAATGAGCTTCTGTGGAATATATTTTTCAAACAGACCAGCCAATCACCTCTGAAGCAAGTCACTCTGCTAGAAACTTCTGCAATCCCAACACCTGAACAAGCAGTGGGTTTCACAAGAAATTTCCTCTAAAAAATGAGAATGATCAAAGCACATCGTACTGGTTTGAACATGCTATTGCATAAAATATCTGGAACTGTCAATACCTGCAAAACATAAAACCAGGTAGTCTTGGAAAGCATATTTAAAATGAAACCAATTTTGTTGCATCAGTTTTTTGTAAGGTTACATATAGAATCTAACTGAGGTAGTTTCTAGGTCTGCAGAACATGAGAGGGGGTTCTATTTAGGCATCATCACTCGATAATCTCGGTAGTCTGCTTGTATTTCTACATAAAAAATGATTTATGCAGCTTGAAACCAGATGCTTCCGGCTGGAAAAAGCTGTAAGGACACTTGGGAGAGTCACATCGTTCGAAGTGCATTGAGCAGCTCCGCTGATCTGCAGCGTTAATGCATGCGTGCTGAGGCAACCCCATTACTTATTGAACACCACACGTGGACAACATATCAAAACGACAGCAAAATACTTGAGCCAGTGCACTGGATATCTGAAAATGCAAGCTGGCTGTGAAATTAAAAGTATGCTCTCTGATCCAAGAATACATTGCATTATTGTGTAAAAGGTCATATGGCCACACGCAGGACTGTCAAACTGTTTTCCCTCAGCTTCAGGCACGGTTTCTTTTTATTTTGTGCCTGAAAGCCACGTTTTCAAAGCTTTGCCAATATGATAAACAGTTATGGGTTTGAACACACTTTATCTGAAACTGTCATATTAATGAAGGTAGTTGCCTGAGTGATTATACCTTACAGACACCTAAATTCTTATTTTTTATTTTAAAACAATTTATGACTTTTATAATGTTTGGCTAAAAAGAAATAGTGTTTCATAGTAGAGTTTAAGGCATTTTACTATAAATTTACTCTATAAATAATTACTCTCATACCCATAAATATAATACAGTACATGGGGTTTGATTAAACTTTCAGTATAAATACAGCTGCTCTGTGAAGGCCTGCAAGGTTTATTTAAGGTGTGTTCAGACCCAACACATTTGGTCCGCTTTAAAGGCAGCGGAGTTTGTTTCCCTTGTTGGTCTGGACCTTTTTTGCAGGTGTGAATAGACTCAAGCAAACCTTGGTGCGGACCACACAACCGAACCGTAACCCACTTTTTGAGGGGTCATGCTTACAAATAAACTCTGGTGCAGTTTGATTCTGGGGTGAATACAGACTGGCCTCGATTGAAATCAATTAAAGAAATGTCGTTTTGGACTTTATGAGTCACCGTTGCTTGCCTTTAAGGTAAAAATTAGTCCTTCCGTGTCGATACCGCTATTACTCCATGTTGTAATTGTACTGAAATCATAGCTGATCCAACATGTCTTGCTCATTGATGCTGTTGCCAGCATGTTGTGGGTCAGAACACGCAAATCAACTCCTCTCATTCAAGTATGTTTTCTCTGAAGTCGATCCAAAATTAGAAATATCCAGTACTGAGTGAGCTGCTATTTTTGCAGTTGTAATAACGACACAAATGTGTACAAGAGAAAGTTTGTCTTTCCGAGTCCGAGCTCTCTCCCGCCCTCTTCATTTCTGTTGAATTGCACCAATGATCATCAGCCACGTTTGTTTGCAAATTACATTGTGCTTACAAAAAGGGACAATAAGAAAACAGACTACACAAAGCGAAAAATAAATTCTGCTTTTGGTCCAGACCAAACAAGCAGAGCAATGGTGTAAATACACCCTAAAGACATTAGTGAACAAGGCACCACCACACAAATCAGTGAAGTTATGAAAAGAGTTAAATGGCAGATTCTGAAACAACGACCCAAGCTCTGAACATGTCCAGCTAATCTGCTCACCCTGAACACATCAACACTGCTGAGATGTGTTGGTGCTGTGGGGAATCCATTCCTTAGCAAAAACAAAGAAGCTGATCACAGCTAATGGGAAGATTGGTAGAGGTCAATAAAATGCACTCATGGAAGAAAAACTGATGGACGCTGCAAAAGACTTGAGCCTTGGGTAGCGTGTCACTCTCCAGAAGGAAAATGACACCAAATATACAACCAGAGCTACAAAGATTTGATCAAAGCAAATTTGTGTAGCAGTCCAAGTCCTGACCTAAATCAAATTAGGAATCAATAAGAGAAAAATTGCTGTTCACAGACACTCTCAATGCAATCTGAGTGAGACTGAAGAATCGGCAGAAACATTTATTCTCTTGCTGTGCACAGCTAGTAGAAATATATATCCCAAAAGACCTGCAGCTGTAATTGTAGCAAAAAGTCAGTCTAAAGAAAAAAAAAAGAAGAAACAGTTTTCTAAAACACAATGTTCCAATTTCTCTTAAGAAAAACACTGAAAACATCCATCCATTGCTCTGTTTCAAGAAGGTTTATCCCATACAATCCCAGTAAAAACATTGAAGTTTGTGGTTGCAACGTAAAAAACGGGTCTAGAAAATGAATTTGCACAGATATGTTTAAGGATTTATAAGCTCTTTTTTTTTCTTCAGAATATTGCATGAATCCTCAACGGCTTCCCACTTGTTAAAAAATGATAACCTTCTCTGTGCTCCTCTTTGCAGCTTCATACTCACAATTTCAACAAGAGTGGAAGGTATTGTGCAAGAAGGCGTACGTGTACAGTATAAACGCTAACAAAAGCACACCAGCATGCCAACAGTCCAGACTGTCGGCTGAGGTGTTCATGCATGCAGCCCTCCTCTGGAAAGCGTCTAAAAAACCGAAGGCGCTGGAGAACATGTGCGAAAACATCTTAAATTACACTGCTGAAAAGCTTTGTTGACACAGGACATCAACCACCTACAACTGCTGTTATTCATGAAGTCTTAACCTGCAAAATGTCACACCTCTTTAAGAAGGAAAAAAAATCAAAAGGAGAAGAGTTCAGGGTTATGCTACACTGATGTAGAATTTATAGAAATGTGTTCAGCAGTAAAGCTTTTGACGTATACAGCCTTTTAAGTGCATCTGAATATCTCTTGGGGAAAAACTGTCATGTAAGCAGGAAATCTAACACAGTCTAAGACTTGCATAGGTTTTTAAAAGTATGCTATATTTTATACATACTCTGAAAAAGAATGTTGGTATTCTTACAGATCAGTGAAACAATACTTACTTTTTCCTGAAAAGTAATTCAATTAAAAGCAACTACATATACCTGCAGGCCTTTAATATTTTAACACTTAAAATTATTAAAATAGCATGGAGAGACTGTAAATCAAACCATATTTTTAACAGAAATTAGTATGACAGGTGGCTTCAAGATGTTAATCAAGTGTTCAAACATTTTGGTGCAGTTTGGTGTCATTGCTTTCACATGCTTTAAAGTTTCGTCTAAGCTATGGATGATACTGTGTTTTTTTTGTTTTTCGATAACACACGTAAATGTTGATTTTGCAGTGCTGATGGGAAGAAGGGGGGATGGTGGCTGGCCTTTATAAAATAGGCAGATTTTTGAATAAACACAGAGTCAGTGTTCTCGGCTATTACAGAGTTTGCAATTTCCATAAATTCTAAAGGAAAACAACAGATTCACCCAAACACAGATTTAAAAATGAAGCCGTTTAAATAAAAACACGGAGATCTTCTTAAATTGGCTCCCCCGCGAGCTCTCTGTCATGTCCAACTCAAGCTGGTGAGGTGCAAATTAGTCGAAGCTTAGAAGCTGCCCTTTCTCTGTTTCCTTCATTGCTTATTTTAACTTTATTCCACAAATACACCTCCCTTCAAAACACACAAACAAAAGCACCAAGATGTGCAATCAGTGCTCTAAGTGGACAGATGGTTATTTCTCTGAATTGTAAACTTCAAAAACAAAAACTTACCATTTCTCTTTCACAAACAAAGAAACTAATAACAATACAAAACTCAGAAACTCGATGCAGTTGGTTTGAACCATTAGGGGTTAACATAACCAGAATAAATTACATGGAATTTCTCAGATCAGAGCTTTGCAAAACAAGAAATGTAATTTAACTACATTCAACTTAAATTGCAACATGACATGAGCTAGTTCCTGGTATTTTTCCATCATACCAACTTTACAGTTTAAACTCTTTTATTGAGGTGCCTGAGAAAGTGCTAAAGTGACCAAATAAAAGGATAGAGCAATGCAGCACTGCCCCTTCCCTGTGTATTGCTGTACACTACAGGCCAACTGTGTGATAGAAGCCTGGTAGCAAAAGAGAAATTTTGCCATTTAGAAAAAAAATATTTGAGGTCAGACAGTCATCGAGGGGAAACTAAAGGAGCACCTTCATCATTTTTATTGAAGTCGCACTGTTTCGTAAGGGCAGTTTCCAAAGTATGAGCAATTCAATCATGTTTTATAATTTATTTTGCTACCATTCAAAGTAGTCACTGTCACAGCAGTGATGGGCACACTTTCACTAAAACACAAAAAGTGGAGCTGTTGTGGTTTAGCTAACTTTTAAACCTATTAAAAGTTAGCATACTAAACTTGACCTAAGTTAATTTTTTACTGATAAATTCTAAAGTGCTAATTTACCTGGCTCATTTGGAAACAAGAAAGTCAGACGTTTATATTCATGCTCTTACTTTGAAGCAGGTGAAATCTATTTATGCATCAGCTCCATTTCTTTTTTTTTCCTCAAAGAACTTAATTACAAACCAGAAATATACAGAAACAAAAATAAAACAAGGACATCAGAGAACAATGTATGACCAGATACAACATCTAAGGGAAATATACAACATGTAAATTATAATGTCACAATTAAATTTCTGATTAAAGGGTTGTAGTCTTTCAAGGGTAGATTTAATTTGAATTTAAGTTTTCCACTAAATATTGAATTGGTGTAATGATTTACCATTAGAATTACTGTTTCTAACTTTCGAGTTTGGGGTGTCCACCACTGTGCCACACTGTAAGAATTTCATATCAGCAAATTAAAGTGGAATGATTTGTATGTTTTATGAAGCACAATAGCAGACATTCAGTATATTCATATGGTCTGCATACATGAACAACTCATTACAAAACATATAACAAGATTTTAGCAGAGAAGCACTGGCAACCCTTTTTTTTGATCCTCCACACTTCACTCTTGAGCTGTCATAAAGCTTCAAAACAAAAGTCAAACCCAGAACCACCATGAAGAACAGAGATGTGGAGTTGAAACCTGATTTCCATGACATCACCAAAGCAATCAGACCAACTGTCATGAGCCTATTCGTGAGGATAATAAAAAAATTTGCACAAGCTTCCATTGGTTGCACTATATGGGACACAATTCAGCGGATTGGCTTTATGAATATCTGCCAGTAAAGGATCCACAGGAACTTTCAGCAGAAGGAGAAGAAGATGCTCTATAGCTTCATTTTTAATGAGACCACAGCTGTGCTCTCTTGCTGCATGTTTTTTTGACCATGCAGCAAAAAACATGCAAAAACATGCAAAAAACATGCAGCAAAAAACATGCAAAAACATGCAAAAAACATGCATGTTTTTTGCTGCAGCAAAAAAACTCATAGATTAACTCCATGAGTTAATCCTTATTAACTCATAAGGTTAATCCTTATTAACTCCATAAAAACAAAACAGATTTATCTCCATCCTGACATACTAAAGGAGAGTAAATGTGTGAAAATAAAACACGTTTCCAACCCGGACATATGATCCTTTCTCTTCACTTCGAATGATATTGCTGGTATACTTAAATGGAACATTAGGAGTAATGTATATATGCATTCCTGCAGCTGGAGCTGCTTGCCTAGACAACTTTTCAAGGTAAATATTCCCTGAGCTCTTAAATATCACAGTGCGACCTGATGTGTTTTTAGCTGTCGAGAGACTCCTTTTTGTAATCCACAAAGAGCTAAAAAAACAAACTACAACTGGTAGATTTCATTATTTAATTACCTTCGTCATTGCTTTGAATTCAATTTATGACAGATCTAAAGCCTTAACCTTAACTCCACATAGACTTCATATGCAGCAGTCAAGTTCCAGATATGCATTTTCATTACATCAACAGCAACGTTTCTGATGTAAAATAAGGAAATCTAAAAAGCTTTGTGAATAAAACATTATCAAAAAAAAAAAACACTGACACTGCCTACATGTGCTTCACATTTTTCGTTTTATCTGCTTCCTTTGAACTTCAAATTGTAGCATCCTGATTTCAGGCTAAAGGGAATGCGGCAAAAATAAAATCTAAAAATCTTTTTTTTTTGTTCGCTATTTAACACATTCTCATCCTAATTTTTCAAATAAATTACTTAAGATCAAAGTAATTTAAAACTCAACAGTAATTGTCTTGTTATTGGCAAGTTTAACCAAAAATAAATGGCACCATGAGTGCAAGAAGAATATAAAGGTGACCGTAGTGAAGTCATGTCCATAAAAATAAAACTTAATCCTTGGAAAAGGGCAACCACATTATGTTCTTGTGAGAGCAAAGGTGTGTGAATGTCCTACCAGGTCGTTACAGCTCATTAACAACCGTCACTGCATGACATGGAGACCTGAGCTAACTGAACAGAAGATCCCAGCACGCAGATCGCTGGGATGCTTCTCAGGCAAGGATAATCAGAAGTTCACTGTAAATGTTTGGCAGATGGACAAACAGTAGTGCAACAGCACAGTATGGAAATATAAATATTTTACAAAATATCGATTTAAATGTTTAATTTTATTTATGTCTTAAATGTTTTATATTTAACTGTGAAAGTTTAACATAGGTGGAAGGTTGTTAATTAGTAGGGCCCAATAGTAGAAATACCAGAATTCCACTAAAGAACATCAAATCTACTAGACAATGTGAATACAGATGTGCACAGTGAAAAAGTAGAATGAAGAATGTATTGGCTGCTGTAGATGATTTGACAAAATCTAATCTTTAATGTTTGTTTTGTAATTGGTTACTGTGTTATGTTTTTATGGTGTGAAGCTCTTTGAACTGACTTGTTGCTGAAATCTGCCTTACAAATAAACTTAACTTGCAGCTTCCTGCTGTGTAAGGTTAAAATGGACCAAATTAAATACATACATGCATAATAAATCTTTCATTAAATGCACCATGAAATAAATAGATGCTTAATAATGTCTTAAATTACAATTTATTAAATATGTAATCAAATAATAAAAATGCTAATCTATAATAGCCAATGCAGATAATTATTGAAATGTGTATTGAATTGTTTCATGGTTTCTGTTCCTGCAGCTTCACCATGAAATATTTTTTTCTGTCAAAATCTCCCATCAAAGTGTTGGGGCGGGGCTAACACTGATTTGCTGAACTCCAGTAGCTTTTCCTAAATCAGTGAAAATTATAATGGAGGATTTTCACAAGCTTCCTAGTAATGGCTAAAGAGCAATTTCACATAATTTTTTTCACTAATTTGAGCATCTTCAATCTATTCCAGTTATATATATATATATATATATTTATTTTATTTTTTTTTTTTTTTAAACTACAAAACCTAGACACTTCAAACTTGCACTAGATTATTCTAAAGTAAGTGCAGAATATTTAGAACCTAATTTGTGATTTGTAAAACCTTAATTTGATTTGATAGAGTTCAATAAAAAGTTATTTTTTGTGTTTTTACTGCATCCACACTATGTGCATGAAAAACTAGAGCCACGCTAGAACTGCTCCAGCTCAGAAACAACAATCAATGTTCAGGGCTAAAAACTAAATTGAACCTGCAAACTTATCAGTGGTCACTTAAGGTTAACTTAATGCCAAAGAGCCAATTTTAAGCTCTGTATCATTTTTCACTTGTATTTCACAGATTTTTACCTCCTTATAAAGTTGCTAATCATTTCTAAATCATACTGTACCAATAGATTTGTGGCTAAATGTATTTTACACATTCTAAAAAAAAAAAAACTAAATGCATGTTGAAAAATTTATCTTTTTGATTCCGATAGTTTACAAAATGGACTAATAATACAAAACAAAATAAGAAAACTTTCTTCAAAACATATTTTGGCATCAAACAAAAGTGCTAAATTTAACACTGTGCTTGAGTTGAGTTTATTTTTATGCTTCTCAGAATTGGTGTTAAATTAACTCTTTCTACTCAATTTGGTGTTGTAGTAAATCTGAAAGAGTCAATAAACTTTGACATCAAATATTTCACCCTGCAAAATTTGAAGATGAAGACTAACAGCGCAGTAGCCAGTAATTATGTTCTCTGAATCTACTTTCATTCTCCTTGCATGATTTTATATATGCTGAGTCCCTCATTTAGATCCATTACATGTAGCATAAAAAAAAATAGCAACAATGACCACTTGAGAGTTAGTGGTTAACCCAAAACACAGATCCTTTGACTTCAAACAAAAACTGGAGTCTTTAGGGGAAACAAAAAAACAACATACAAAAGCAAAAGGCGAACATCCAAACAATGCAGCCGCCTGTCACTCTCTGTTCCCCTGATGGACCTAAATTGGCTTCTCATTGATATTTGGAAGATTCTGGACTAAACCTGGCTGCTGATGTGAAGACGTGATTCCTGTCCACAGCATAGGAAAATCAATTGCAACAATTTTCCAAAATCAGCAAAGAACGTTGGCACGCAATTTACTGAGATGAAGGACGCAAAAGGATGGAACAGCTAGCCTGCTTTGGACATTCGGTTCACTGTCGGGTAGAGCAACGGCATTCTGCTTTCTCTCGCTTTTCTACCCTTCAATATTACCGTGCTCCAGAAGGTGGGACTGAAACCAAGCAGCACAAAATACCATGCAATGCATTTTTTTGCATATTTGTTAAATTCATTGTTATGACAATAAAAATAGGTTTCATGGTGGCTCTGAATTAGCTGCTCTCAGTGCTCAAACAATATCTGTCTGTGCTATGTGTCTGCATGAAAGAAAGACAAACAAAGGAAAAGGCTCTGCATCTGTTAGCACGACAAAGCCCCGTGTTGCTGCCTCGTCTTTGTTGTGGGCGACAAGTGCATTTTGGCAGAGCGATGTCACGAGCAGCCACAGCCTTCAGTTCTCGTCAACCTTCTTTCTTCCATTAGTTTTCCAGTTAAGAGGAGTTAAACAAGACCGCAGCGATCGAAGCTCAAACCATCACAGACACCTTTGCAAAAAAAGGTTTTATTCAGAGTTAGCTGCTAAACCCTGCACTGGGAACGAGTCAGGTTCTTAAAATGTCTTGCAGAAGAATTTTCACTGTTGGAACTTTTTTTTTTTACCCATTTTGATGTTACAAAAACAACCACAAACAAATACAATTCAAAGCTCCTGAGACAATCCTGAGGGTTGTGGAATCCAGATTCACTGTAATATTGTGTACAAGACTGTACTGGTTTTGTGCATCTAGAGTCTAAAACTTTTCTGCAACCTCAGTGGAACAGGATGGAAGGCACCTGTGAACATATATTTTCCAGGCTTTGGATGGATTCCGTATTGGATTTATAGCTGGGCAGCGTGACATGAGGGAAAACAATACACCAGAAAAAGTAACCGCAGACATTTAGCCAACTTCACCAAGTCTATACCCCATTCATTCATCCAGCCAACGGAGGCACTGTTATAAAACTACAAGCAGTACATTACTAAAGTGGAGCGGTCTGCCTTTTACATCCCAAAACTTGATGAAGACTTGGTTCAATTTCAATTCAGTGTATCTATACATTTTTGATTCACAACAAATATCATCTTGAGGTATAAAAAAATAAAAGCATTTCATTTCAATCGCACATGCATTCCAATTGGTCCTAGTTAAACAGTACAATACGCTCAGTTAATAATTTAGTTTAATCATTAATTTAGTGATATGGAGGTTAGTCTGATTTGGCGTTTCCAAATTCAGTGTTCACTTTTTTCAAATTTAAAGATTGTGGTTGTTTTCTAAGAAAGTGTAAAATGGCTCCAAGTATAAGTTTGAAAGGAACTGTATAGCTAAACCTGTTGCAATAAGTAATGAATCCCATGATAAATTAAAATGAGCTTGATAATTTCCAAAATTGCCCAATGTATTGAAGGGCAATTTTGTTTACAAAGATGTAATAATTCATATTATTTATGGTTTTAGTTATCTGTCAGTGTTTTTTAGTTCCCTTTTTGTTATTGTTTTTGATTGTGGCCTTTTATTTTGGATATTTCAAATATCTTCCAGTTCCAGTGTTAAGTTTTATTTACAAAATGAAGGTTTACTGGTTTTTCAGAGGGAAAACTTAGAAGTATTATGCCATTATCAACATATTACTAGAAAATAGTCTCAAAATGATATGATCATTTATTGCAATAATTATTGGGACAATATTTTAGTTAGTAATATTACTGCAAATATATGGTTACTGAAAAATAAGTAAAACACATGACAGACAGCATGTATTGTTTGCCAAGTCACAGTTTTGTAAAAGGAAAGTTCAGCAGGTCAAGCTTCTGTTTCCAGTGATGGCATTTCATTTTTGAAAAATGAGCACTGTCACCAAATGTCATCTTCCCACTTCTATGTTATCTCATCACTTTTTTTTCAGCAACTTGTCACACTGAAGCCATGTCTCTGACATGAGCAAACAGTTTGCTTCCTTCCAGGCAGACCAGTGGGCTTTATTAATATTTATAGAATAACAGCTTAAGGCCATTTCCCCTGAGAGCTATCACTCCACTTCGCTGCCTAACATGTACAAAATATATTGACAACTGTCTTGCACATCTCGTCGCTCTCTCGAAAACCTCTGTGACCAGGTGGACAGAAGGTTTCAAGAATATGCAAACCTTTCTAAATGCAGAAAAGGCCTACAGCTCCATTTAATTTAATAACTTGCACAAAAGGGAGGCAAATATGTGAAAGGCTGGGACTGAAAATCCTTGTTATTAAATTTATTAAAAAAAAAAAAAAAGAGAGAGGCACAGTCGTAATGTCATTTCATGGATGTCATCTTCATTTCTGGCTGGATGTACAAACAGGCTCTGCTGACAGCTCTCTGATGACTCAGAGTAATGCCAGCCAGTTTCAACCAGCTTTCAGTCAAGTTTGGCCTAGGATCATCTACCAAACAAGAAGAATCTTTTCATGTAGCTGATCCGCCATGAACCTCAGCAGTCGAAAAGCAGAGTCCTGACTCGAAGTGATGCACATATGGACATGATCAGAAAGCAAAAGTTTCCTTTCTGAAACACTATCTGATTGGATTGATATAAAAAGTTCACATAAAAACCAAATGCAGATAATCTTCCTGGTTTGTGCCAAAGCACACATTTCCAGAGCCGCAATAGTGGTTAAAGGCTCACAATACGTCAGTGATGATATTCTACAGGAACATTCGCAAGGATTCTTGGACTTTTTCACATTTTGTAAGGTTACAATCACAGAGTCACTTTTTGTTGGGATTTTATGCGACAAACCAACATAATGTAGCACATAATGGATAGAAAAGAATACATGCTTTTAAAATATTGCACAAAATTACTTTGTATTCAGCCCTCCTGAGTAATTACTTTGAAGAATAACATTTCACTGCTGTTAGGAATGCAAAAAGTGGTAGTGAAATTATGCCATAGGGATGAATATTAATGTAGGTTGTGCACTGTTTTTAAAGTTGCATGGCTTTGTATTCAGTCATATACTTCTTGCATAAGTCGTCACTTATGCAAGTTATTAAATTGTAAGGGGCTAAAATTCATTTCTGTCTCTCTTTATAAAAGTTGTTTAAAATCCCAAACATAAAGCATGGCAATGGCAGAATCATGCTATGGGGATGAATACAAATGCAAACCAGTTGTATTGTATTCAGCCCCACTGCCTTATAATGCAGTGGCAGAAAAATAAAGCATAATTGTCTTTTTTTTCAGTAAAAATATAAAAGTATGGCATACATTTATATTCAGTGACACAGCATGATGCTGTCAACACTTTCACCTTTTGAGTTCAGCCTAAAAAGTTGTCATCGCAATTGCTTTGACAGGTTATTCAGAAAGTTATTGACTTGAGGAGAGGCTGAATACAAATGTACGCCATGCCTCCACTTCACATGGTGTGTGAAATGGAAGTATGCTAGTAAAATACATTAGTTTTGTAGTAGTAATGTGGCAAAATGTGAAAAAATTCACGGGGTATAAATTTTGACCCTTGTAGAGCACTCTAAATCCTTAATTTTTGTCACTTGAGTTTATTTCAACAGCTCTGATTTATGGCAAAAGGCTAAAAAGTATGTAAATCAGTCCAAAAAACATTGATGACTTTAAAAAAGAAGAATCTTGACATGCAGATTGATTATTTTATTTAATCCATAATGCAGTAGCTAGCTGATTTAGCATTCTTCTAAAATGATCACCGATAACAGTTAAAATATTAATTTTTAACTAAAGATAGAAAATATATATAAGAAATTACCATCACATTCCTAAAATATTTTTTTATCATTACAAAATATTTATAAGACCTCAGTTTTATTGGTCCTCTTCGCTGAAGCGCATCAAATTACTTGCAAGTAATTTGCAAGACAACTTATTAAGAGTTACTGACAGAAAGCTGGGGTCAACATAAAAAAAAAAAAAAAAAAGCTCAGATGTGAAAACCTTTTAATTACTTAAAAGGGAGCTTAATAAGTACAGAGTTTGATAAGCTTCCTGTCCTGTGCCTCTGCTTTCATCTAGTCTTAATTCGCAGCTTCTAAAAAGGCCTCTGTCATAGCAATCAGAGCTTTAACTCAAAGCTACAAATTAGCTTGAGATCGGAGTAGAATTCGGCTCTGGAGTCAGGGACTGTGAAGTTAAATTTTACAAATCGTCTCAGAGAGTGCAGAGGGAGATTTTTATAAGTATTCACTCTGCTAAAGCTGAAATAATCAGTTTGGGACCCATTTTCAATATGCCTGCTTTGACCTTTACAAGTCTCTTTCTCAAGGGCAATCTAATAAACAGAGACTTACTCTGTATTCCCAAATAGGAGTTAAAAGGATAATGTTTAGTTTATTCTGCCCCAAATCAAGCAAACTTGCCTTTTTTTTATGAGTACTAAATTAGAGAGAACATGGTTGATTCGTACAAGGTGACTGGAAGCAGCATTTTAATGTCTGAGCTTTTGACTGCAGTAACATGGAGGGCAGCAAATAATTTTTATAGTCACTTTTATCATTATTGTAATAAATGGCACAAAATTTTGTAATAAAATCTTTAACCTATATAATCCATCACTAAACTGAAGCACATTTTAAATAAATATACTTTTTAAAGTTGATGATTACAAACTTCTAATTAGCGTTGCATGACATTTTGCTGTTCCTGGGGCATAAATACAATATGACACAAAGGTAGATTTCTCATAGCCAATGGTCAACAACTAATGTCTATATTGCCAACCCTAATGGAGCATACAGGAGATAGCTCAGTGTTAGATAACTGCAGAGAACAGTGGCATATTAAGGCAACCAAGTCTCCATAACAACCATAAAAAATTTAAATACCATCTCGTTGTTTGAGTTATGCCACGTAAAAAGTATTTTCTGTTCAACCACACGAATGCAAGCATGTGGGACATGCTGGGACTTTAATTGGAACTGTGTTCTTTTGTCAGATGAAACTAAGTTTGAGTTTTTCAACTGCAAACACTCCAGGTTGGTTGACCAACAATGAACATGTGGAAAAGCTTCATGGGCATCAGAAACTGAATTTGAATAAATTCTATTTGAATTTGCATTGCTCCAATGGAATCTGAATTCCTCAATTGGAATAAATGCTTTCAAAATATACATTTGAATTAGCGAAAGTTGAAATCCAATGTATTGGTTTGGAAATTATTGTCACTAAATTGAAACTGAATTACTTCCTATTGAAAACTGAACTCTTGAATGCTTTGGTTCAGTTCTCACCATTCAATTTCAGCTGTACAATTCAGTTTTTGTGGGTCCTTGAGAAAGCACAGACTGACGCAACAAAACCTTCAATGACTATAAAAGTCAACATACTTAAACTCTTAAATATTCCTCAAAAATACATAATATATATACAGTACTAGTAAAAAAGACTGAATGCAAATGCAAAGTACAGCTAACAGTAGGAAAACTTAAAAATATTATTTCTTAACATAGAACTTTTTTTTCCCCGAAAGCCAAATAATGTGAACTTATTAGTAGAAATCTTCAGTGTGAGAATAAAAGATGAGAATATTTTAAGACTTGAGACATTTTTATCTGGAATGACAGTAAATGTGACAATGTATACAAGAATGCATACTCCTGCTAAAACAACAAGTGTGAAGTACAGTCGGTTTCCCATGCTTTGCATCCAAGTACAGGTTTTAGATCCTCATACAAGGCTACAGATGTGGTGGTCTATTATAATTCCAAACATTATGCTGCCATATTGGCTGCTACTGAACATGCTGCTTTTTCAACTGTAAATCACTAGGGTTTAATTACCTGCAAATTGACTGCTGTTTCACCATCTTGCATAAGATTGTCCTGGTCATGATGAAATGCCACTTGGGAGTCTGTTCTGATGGGAGGATTCCAAGATGCAGATAATAAAAGATGCCACTTTGTTTGTGTGATAGCTGTAAGGAATGTGATGGCTGTCAACCAAATCTTCCTTCTAATGTTTCTCACAAATGCTGCAAGGACATCTTATCATTCCCGTCACTATTTTCGAAACCAACATGAGCCGAGGACCTATACTGAAATTGCTTGGGTTTCCTGCCCACTGTGCATGGCTGCAGAAGGCCACAGTATATAGCCACAACATTATGAGTGGGGCAATTTGCTGCAGTGCATTTAACTCAAGTGGTGTAAAACACATTGACCCGACAGCTGGGCTTAGTCAGTCTGCGAGCTGTATTTGGAAGCAGTTTGAAATGGTCAGCCTCAATTTCTCTCCATCAGTGTTGAGTTCTTTAGGCCAATCGAACACAAAGGTTTGTAAGTTCAGTTCTGCCAAACCTGCTCCGTTAGGTCAAATCATTTCAGAAAGTTTAGTTTGACATTTTATTCTTGAACCATTTAAATGTTGCCATCTCTCGCTGTTACTTTCATTTCCATTGAATTTAAACATTTTCTAAACGCTTCATATGCCACGTTTAGAAGGTTGGAGGCATAGCACAAAACTTTGCTACATCAGAATGCCAACATTTTCTAACTAAAGTGAAATCTGTGTCATCAACTGACTCAAAAGTCAGCTTTTATCACGGCTACAGATTTAAAGATGAGTGATTTAAGGTTGGTACCCTAAGGCTCTACACTCACTTTTAGTGCTGGTGTCAGAACTTAAAAGAAATTTGACCTAACTTTTATATCCCAATGAATGTCCATGGTTTCTGTAAAGGCAGAAAGTACCTTTATAGTATGAGCAGACTGAACCTTAGATGTGCACATGCTGGGAAAGTCTCTGTTTAGATCAATTCTAAAGCACAAATTTACTTGGCTGTCTTGTAAATTTTCAGGTGAAAAAAGTTTGGCATTTATGTTACATTTTTGGTTATTATTTGGTTGCTAAGGATTCTTCAAATGGACATTAACATTCATGCTCTTATTATGAAGTGGATGAAGACCGTTTACTCATAAGTTTTGTTCTCCATCCGTGATAAGGTGCAGCAAATATTGTTTATTCCTTACCCACAATGCATCACTGTTCTATAGTAAACAGCGTAAAATCTAGTGATGTTATAACTAAAGGCCTACCGTAGTCAATTAGACAAAATCAGCAACAGAATTAGCAATACTTGAAGCCATGAATGGAAGGTCAGGTTGAAAGAAGCGCAACCATACAGGTAAGATGTGCTATCAAAAATTTATCCTGTTGAGGGCGAGATATTACATTGTAACACATGTGTCACTGATACACAGTGGGCCACAGCATGGTTGAATTTAGCACTTTGGAAGTAGCTTCCACTAAATACCATGTTGGTGTAGCGCTTCAACACTAGAAGAATTAATGTTTATGATTAGTGCTGTAGGGCTAGCGCATCTAAAATTTTAGTAAGCAATGCCATCATTGCCTGGATGTTTTAAGGAAAACTTTTAAATTGTCTAATTAATCTCGACAAAGATTTAGATTACGAGCTAAATCTCGTAATCACTATAATGAAAAATAGTTTCATTCAAAAAGCAGCTCTTTAAAAAAAAAAATCATTTCTGAAATGCATAAAAACATCTTACCTAATAGCACCTGCCTTCCTGTGCATTTGCATGCAAAATATTTGACGGTTGAACAGTAAAGTAGCACTCTACATGGCATTTACTCCTTGTATTGTGCAGCAGCAAGTAAGTGACATACAGTCCTGCCAGCCTTTCTCCTGCAGTAAAGTCTGACAACCTTAAATAAGGACATCCAAGGCCTTGATCATGAAAATGACATATCCCTGTGTTCAGGAAACACTCCTCAGTATGCAGGTGCATTATCATCCAAGAATATGGAGATAAGCTTCAGAAGCAGATTTTTTGCACTTAGTGCTCCTCTAAAATGGTTTCATATTATTTGGCTGTGAACAACCAAGCAGGGCAACAATCAGATGTAATGACTGCACTGAGATGGCTGTTCTTCCCATTACCTTTCCTGAGCCGTGTTTTAAAAAAAAAGAAAAGAAAATGAGAATTTTAAATGAAGTAGAGTTCATGTTTGATATGCATGCACAAAAACACAGAATGTAAACAGCACAAAACCTTTCAAAATAGACTGGCAATGTTCTAATGGTATATAAATTTGTACCATGTTGAAAAACACTCAAATTGTCCGTGAAGCAACTCATTTAAATCTTTTGGACAGTTATCTTTTCTTCCAGAGAGATCTTTAAAACTAATCCAAAAAGATGAAAAACACTGTTGTAGTAAATATTTTTAAAATCTTTTTTTTCCTTCAGTCAAATCTA
>CAEFZX010018881.1:0-21733 GCA_903066825.1 Alfaro cultratus | reverse complement strand
CACACACACACACACACACACACACACACACACACACACACACACACACACACACACACACACACACACACACACACTAACACACACACACTAACACCAAAGAGCAAATTAGACTGTGGGTGGAACAGAACAAAACCACAAGATGAAAACAGAATCTTTCAACTCATGGCAGTATGGTATTGATGCCAACAAGTAGATGTAATTGTCAGATTGTATCTGTAAATGAGATATTTTTCTTTGCAACTGAAGCCAAATCTTACATTTTTCAAACATTTGCAATCTATTTTGGTATATTCAAGAGAAATGCATAATACTTAAATATGCCTGCATTTTCCTTCCAAATAGTATTATGCAACAGAGAGGCAGATAATAAGAAATTGTACCATCCAACAAAACTGATTATGGAAACAATGTACATGGTTTTCTGCTGTGTCTGAGCTGGACTGACTTGGTGAGGCTATTTTGAACAGGATGAGAAGCTTGTCCACTGATTAAACATGAAGTGGGTAACAAGGATCTGATCTGCTCAGGCTGAGTTAATCCCTCACAAATTAATTTCAGCAACTTTTCCCCTAAACATAGACAGGAAAACACCTGACATTTAAATTACTGATTAGCATGACGACCTATTGACACTGATTAAACCCCAGAGTATAAGTGCAAACAAAGGGAGAGCACTCAGAGCCGACATTATTCTGACAAATGTCACACATTCTAACTTGTTAAAATTGGTAAAAGCTTTTTTCCATTTTTAAATGGGATTTTCTTTTACTAATTTTCCTGCTTTGTGTTATTTAGTGACTATTTTTTATTCAATTTAGATTCAGTTCAGGAATTCTGTATTTTTTAATAAAATGTCCTCAACAATAAGTGACAGCTTTTGCAAAGATATGTAGGTGCTTAAGCCATGGGCAGAAAGCCCAGGGTAGTCTGGAATTGTCTAGAAACTGGCTTCATTGCTTTAATAGACTTAAACTTTTTTGTCAAACTTTTTTTGTAGCAAATATATCAATTATATTTAGCTCTTTTATGAGAAAGAGTTTGAAAAGGTAGGGACTAAGTACTACAACTAGCCAACAGCTTAGTGACTCACACTTGAGAGCCACTGCAACAAAATCAATATTTATGAGAAATTTTATCAAGAGGAGTTACTCATTGCAACTTGTTTTTATTTATACCCTTCATTTTTTTGTAAAGGTGTACCAGAGATTATATCTGTGCCACTGAACCAAGCTCATAAGCATTTAAATTTTAGTTTGATCTTTATGGGTCTCAATAGTTTGCTTACTGAGAAAAACACATGTTTAAGCATTACTAGTCATTTTTGGTCTTGCAGCTTGAGATTACAGATTAAAAACTTTTTAAACCACATTTTACGTTATATTTCACTGTAACATTGCTCTTAAAAAATATCCCTGTTTAGAGCTCCCCCACCCCCCACCCCTCAATAATGAAATGGGATTTCCTTCCTTGGCTTAAGCATGGAATATGCTGCAGTTCACTAACAGTGAGTTTTAGAGATTATTTTTAACCTCACTTAAAATGTGTGATGGCAAGATAAATTTGGGTCAGCCTCTGACTTTGTTTATTTAGCTCTATCATCATTCCAGGTACACCCTGCATTGGTCCCATTGAATACATTTGTTCAAATCAAAGGTTGAATTTTGCACAACTTTTCACTGCAAAACCTTGACACTGGGTCAGTGTATGTTTAGGTGATTAGACTTTCACATCAAAAACCAGTAAACAAAAACACAGCATTCTAGATATTTCTTTGGCTGTAGTGACCTTTATTTGATAGTTAATTGACAGGAAAGTGGATAATGAGAGAGGGGGAAGACATGCGGCAAAGGTTACCAGGCCAGGAATCGAACCTGTGACAGCCGTGTCAAGGACTAAGACCTACATATGTGGGCTGCACTCAACCCCTGTGCCACCAAAGCACACCCCAGTATTCTAGATATTTTTTTAAATAAACATTTTTAAATTAAATTTTTGTGTTTAGAAACAGATTAGTAGAAATTTGTAGAAATGAGTTTTTCTCTTCATATTTAAATGACAAAAACTGAAAATCAGAAGAAAAGACATACTTTTTTTCTGGGGATTTATTCTGGTGTAATAATCTACACATTAATTAGAATATGCTTCACCCGAAGACATCACTGCCTTTAACAGTCTGGGAGACATTTTAAATCATGTAAAAATATAACTTAAAAAAAAACAAAAAACTTTTATGTTTGTTTTGATATTGATTTTTTTTTTTTTTTTTTTTGTTATGGGAATACCTTACAAAAGGTATTTTATAAGGTATTCCTGTACTCTTTTTTACTCTGAGGTAAAAGAGTATAATTTAAAAATGTCCCTTTCTATTTAGCTTACTATATTAATATTTCTAGTCATTCAATTTTGAATACAGAAAGACAAAAAATCTAGTATTTCAGTTTAAAAGGAATATTAAATAATGTATTATTATTATTATTATTATTATTATTATTATTATTATTATTATTATTATTATTATTATTATTATTATTATTATTACATGTCTATATCATATATATAATAATGCACTGTCACAAAACAGTCACAAAACCTGAATCTATCTAAAGGTTTTATATTAACTTTTTTCAGTGCACTGTTTGCCGTCCAGTGGCTCCTTGACACCAGGCGTCGCTGTTGGGCGCTGACATGTGAGAGGAAGCTGTTGTGAGAGCTTGCTTGGTCTCCGGAAACAGTATTGGGAGCATAACGGGCTTGTTTTTACGTTTGCCTCTAATTTAACTGCTTTCCAGCTCCGCTTGTCGACCTGACACCGCAGTATTACTGTCGACTGATTCCAATCTGCAGCGCAGTTAGAGCAACGAACTCTAACGGCAGCCGCTCGGAGCTGAAGCGATGCAAGTGTGTGTGTGGAGGTCTGAACACGTCGTGGGTTGTGACATCCCGTTACCATCTTTGTGGTGTGGTGAGTTTTCCTGTCCTCCGTCTCGTCAACGTTTTGTCCTGCTATTTTTTTCATTATATATTTGCACCTTTGATGTGTGCTGTTGGTCCTGTAGGAGAAAGAAGACTGTGGTGTTTATAAAGGGGTGTAGGGTGGGGGTGCAGGTGGGTGTAGGGTGGGGGTCTTTGCCTCATTCATTTTACAACTGTTTAAAACATGGAACTGATCCACTCGCAAGAATGATAGGATATGACTAAAACCTGGAGGAACATCGATTTGTGCTCCATCTGAATCACGTTTAAACAGATGTGGCTTTTAAAGGTGACAATAGATGAAGTTAGTTTTAAAGTTAACGCCATTATTGACGTTAGTCAAAATGATACGTAACAACTGTTAATCGCTAATCAATTGTCATAAATTCTAATCGAAGCGAATCTTGTCTTTTTTTAAAAAAAGAAAGAAATTTTGATAGATTTTAGTCCAAGTGTTTCTTAACTCTGGTCTTCATGTCAAACTTCATGTTTTAGTTGTATTTATTGATTCAAATGACCTCATAATCTCTTCAACATGCAATGTTTATTTCAAAAGGAACAATGTACATAACATAATATGCCACAGTAAGCCAAAAAGACTAGTTTTCATCTGTACTCCCTCAAGCTACAATCAATATAAAAATTACAGTGCAATACAGTCAACAAGCTTCTTCCAAAATAATAACGATAAATTAAAAGCATTTTTTATCTAAAAGACTATATCAAGTTACATAATTAAAAAAGCCATAAAGCACAAAAGTTCACAATACATAAAAAAAAATCAATAAAATAAAAATAAGAGTGCCTGTACATTTGTTTACACAAGATCCATTCTTTAATAGCAAATGATTTTAAACACTGTTTGGTATTTAATTCCAGTCATAAAAAGCTCTCACTCAATATGAGTTCTGACCAAATGTACTCGGTCTAAGAGGTACAGCAAAGTCACTCTGATGGTCCTCACATCAAATGAACGAGGTGCAAGACCATGCAAAAAAAAAAAAAAAAAAAGGCTCAAACGGAGATGTACAAATATGGTCATATTTTCCCAACTCAACAAATTATGTTTCGTTAAAGTATTGCAGTGATGGTATCCTACAGGCTTTTTAATCTAAGATTTTAAATGTCTGTTTATAAAGTACCTCAATAGGTTGTAGAGTAACAAGCTGTTTAACAAGCTCCCAGCTTGTTAAACAGTAAGTCAAGTGAGGCAAAATCATAACATTCATGAATATTTTTGTAGCCAAGTTAAACAGTATCTTGCACATGTACCTAAAATATGCTAAATTTAACTTAACTGTTTTTGTTCTCTTAACATAAGATTTTAATTTTAAATTGGTATCAAACACAATCCCAAAATATTTAAATTGTTTGACCAATGTGATCTTCTCTCTGCATGTCTGGGTCAGGTGTAATTTGTGGCTTTTCAGTAAAAGACATGCCAACTGTTTTAGAAACATTTAATTGAAGACAGGCATGTTGAAGTTAAGTGGATATTTGTATCATAGCATCAGTAAGTCTCCAAGCAATTTGTTTTTATTCTTACCATGTACATCTATGTACAGTAACATGTGCCAAAGTTACTGTACATACAGTAGATGACAGTAACATTGGCATACAATTGGATATCTACACTGTCACAAGCTGATGGGAGTTCATTAAAGATTAAGCTGCATAACAGTGGTCCAAGTATTGACCTATGTGGGTCCCTATTAAGTGAGTATGCAGTTCTAAGTATCTAGCTAGTTATTTACTTAAATGTATTATGTTCAGTCTGTCAGATAAGAACTAATCAATTTAATTGTGGTTGGTGAAAAGCTAAACTTTGATAATGCAGAAATAAGGACTTTATGATTTGCTGTGTCAAACGCTTAACTTAAATCTAAAAGCACAGCCCCAACAATACTACCTTTATCTGAAGATGTTCTAATTTTCTCTATGTAGCTGCTATGAATGTTTGGGATGGAAGCCAAAATACATTATATGTAAGGAAAATGGGCTATTATTAAGATATCCATTTTTCAGCTACTTTTGAAATTGTGGGTAGGACCGATATGGGTCTGTAATTTTGAATATCTGTGGTCTTACCAGATTTAAAAATAGGTGTAATAATTGTCGATTTTCATGCAATGGGAAAGGTACCACTCGAAATTGAAGAATTTATCAACTTACAGATAATGGGTACTTATTATTGCTCAGAGCTTTGGGCATCTGAGAGGTCATGTCATATACATCTTTAACTGAAGCAAATCTATTATATTTAGCACTTTAGATTTCTTTTAGGGAAAAAACGGGTAGATCATTTTTAATGATAGGTATAGGATCAAACAGAACAAGAGTGAAACTATGAGCAATTAACAATACTGAATGCAGAAAATAACTGTTCAAGGCCTCTGCCATTTCACCAGGGTCCTATAGCAGTTTTCCTACCACATCAAGTTTTAAGCCTGTTGGTTTCTTGTGTTGCTCTCACAAAATTTTAGAAACACGTCTGGCCTTTCTAATAATATTAATAAAAAAAGTTAGCTTTTGCCTTTTGCAGTGCTTTCACTTTTTTGTTTTGTAAAGTAACAAATATTTTTGTATCATGAATTAATTTTGATTTCAGGGCCTTTTTAAGGGCTGCATCTATTGATTTTATTAAGGTCAGAATACCTGTATTTATCCATGGCACGCTACTGTTTCTATGTCTATTCCTTACATTTGTTAGACACAGACTTTTTATATATATATATATATCTATATATATATATATATAGACTTTTTTTCATGCACATGGTGCTGCACAGTAGAGTAACATTTAGCAGTGTTGCCTTGCAACAAAAATCTCAAAACTCTCAAAACTCTCCGTCTCTACTGCTCCATACATTGGTTCTCTCCCAAACATAGACATCAGTTGAGCGTTAGGCGTATTAGAATTTCAGAATTCACTATTGTTTCTTAGCGTATGTGCACATGTGTGCATTCGTATTTGTCCTGTATGTTTCTCTGATGGACTGATGTGGTTTACCCTTCCCCTTGAGTTTAAGAGTATGTAATTTTGTTGAGCTTTAGCATATTGAAGTTAGTTCAAAATTGAGTCTGATCTTTTTAATGTTAGAAAAGCACACAGCCTAACTACATTATGTTTGTTTATTTTACAGTTCAGAAGACTGGTCTAAGAACTGTGAAACAGCAGAAGTTTGAAGACAGACTAAGGAAGGTGACATCTTCATTCATCAAAGTTTAGATAGGAGCTTCAATCAGCTCCTTCATGCTAAACCCATAATGTGTGACATTACTGCCGAGTTAGCTTTGGCGAATGTGAAGGAAGAAGTTTCTTCAGAGCCACGCCCAGAACCTCTGTTCTTAATCCTGCCCCCACCGCCACCTTTCTCTCTGGCCCCAGGAGAACTCACCATGCCCTGGCCAAAATGGCTTAAAGCTTTTGAACACTACGCTCAAGCATTCAGTGAAAAAGCATTTGGTGAAAAAGATATGGAGGACTCCAGTAAGCTGGTGCTTTTACGAAGTTTCCTGGGCCAAGAGGGACAGAACGTCTATTCAACTCTGATCAGAAATCAGGCTACGTATGCGGTTGCTATTTCAGAGCTCACTGCTCATTTTGGCTCTGATTATGCCACTCAGGCACACCGCCTTAAGTTCCACCAAAGGGTTCAGATGCCTGGAGAGACTGTAGATGAGTTTGTTACAGCCCTAAAAAATCTGCTGAGGCTTTGTCAGTATGGAAGGTATAAGAACAAACTTCTACTAGATCAGCTGATTGAGAAAACAAACAATCTGCAGCTCAGAGAGAAGTTACTGATGAGGAAAGACCGTCTAACTTTGGCCAAGGCTCTGACTATTGCTAAAGAGGTAGAACCTTCTTCAAGTGGTTCTCAGCAGTTGGATTTTGATGAAGTGAGTGTGGATATTGGAGAGGATTTAGAGACTCCTGTTCAAATTAAGCGCAAAAGAGGAAGACCTCGGATCGGGGAAGAAAAGGCTAAATTTAAGGCACCTGTGGTGGAACCTCAACACAAGCTCAAAAGAGGAAGGCCTCGACTTGGGGAGAAAAGGGTTACATTAAAGCTTCTTGTAACTGAGCATCAACAAAAGCGTAAACGAGGAAGACCCCGGCTTGGGGAGAAAAAGGTTGCAGCAAAACTACTTGTGACTGAAGCCCAAAGAAAATCTGACGAAATCAAAAATCAGAACTCTCACAGCAATGATATGATGTGTTATAGTGGTAGTGAAGGTAGATCCCAGGCTTGTGATGAACTAGATAATGATATCACTTCATCACCTCAGATGATGGAAGATGAAAAAAGCAACCAGTCAAGTTGCTGTGCCGAAGACAATGATGACAGTAAAGACGAAGACTTCTTCCCTCCTTCAACTAAGGGAAAAGACCTTTGCTGTTCCATCTGCATCAACAAGTATTTCAAAACAGCGGACAAGCTCAACAGACACATGAGGACACACACTGGTGAGAAACCATTCAAATGTCTTCTCTGTGATCTCACATTCAGTCAGTCTTACCACATGACCAGACACATGAGGAACCAGCATGCTGCGGGCCCATATATTTGCCCCACCTGCGGGATAAGCCTGGAAAGCCTCGCAGATTTGTTTAAACACAAGAAGACGCACAAGCCACAAATCCTTTACTGCCCTGACTGTAATGAAATCTTCTTGAACAATGAAGATCTTCGTAATCATGTGAAGTCACACAAGAAAGACCTGCCTTCCCAAACAGAAGGAGATAGCAGTCAACAACAACCCCAATGCATTGAAGTGAAAACTGAAGAATTATCCGATGTTTCTGCAGAAGCTTGTGAAGCTGCTGAGAACCATTGCCTGACTAAGGGTGTCAACTCAGAAGCTAACTCTGAAAAAGTTGTACTAAAGAAAACTAGAGACAATTCTTGTCCCATCTGTGTTGGGAGGCGCTTTAAAGGCCCAAACAAACTTGCTAGACACATGAGGACCCACACAAAGGAAAAACCTTTCAGTTGCCCCGTCTGCAACAAGACGTTCAGCCAGTCCTATCACATGACACGTCATGTGAGAATTCAGCATGGTCTAGGGCAGTACATCTGCCCTCACTGCGGAAAGAGTTTCACCACCTGGCTAGAACTAAAAATACACAAAAGGACTCATGCTCACATTGATCTTTTTTGCCTGGCATGTAATAAGCAGTTCAAAGAGAAGGGTGCACTGGAAAAGCATCTTAAACTACACAAAGCAGTTGAGCCCAGTCCTCGAAGTCTCATCTGTGGTGATTGCGGCAAAGAATTCGGCCGCTCGTATCATTTGAAGAGGCACATCATGTCTCATCGTAAAGCTGCAAAGTCTGACTTTTACACATGCCCTGACTGCAAGCAAATCTTTTACTTCCCTGAAGACCTCAACAAACACCTGGAAGATCATGTGAAGGAAAACAGTGGGACGTGTCCCAAATGCAATGAGAGGTTCGGCAGTCCTGAGGAACTCGAGACCCACATGCAGGTTCATCGGAAGTCTTTTCCTTGTGGTACCTGTGGGAAGAAGTTCAAAGTGGAGTATGCACTGAAGAAACACGAGGAGAGTCACCAGCATGATCAGTATTACTGTTCATTGTGTCAGAAACACTTCATGAAGTTGTCTCATTATAAGAGACATGTACAGGTCCACGACAGACGAGAATCCAGATGTCCACACTGCAACGAAGTCTTTCTAAAGCTTACAGCTTTCAAATATCACCTTCGGACGCACACTCTGGAAAGGCCGTACCAGTGCAGTTGCTGCATTGAGACCTTCGAGCAGGAGGAGGAGTTGGAGCAGCACTGCCTCAAACACAGGAAGTTTAAGAAAGAGAGGCCTTATTCATGCACACGCTGTGACCTTGCCTACTCAACTTTGGTGGAACTGACTGAGCACATGATCTCTCACGAGGGAGAGCAGCCACAGACATGTCCCTTTTGTGGCAAAACCTTCCTGAACAAGAACAAGCTGGAGCGCCACATAAGTATCCATACTGGTGAGAGGCCCCACCTGTGCTCCATCTGCGGCAACGGCTTCCCTTCGGCCGCCAGTCTCAAGCTGCACGTCTTCATTCACACCGGGGAGAAACCCTTCAAGTGCCTGCAGTGCAGCAAGAGCTTCAGCTCCTCCAGCGGCTTGCGTCTCCACAGCAGGCAGCACATGGATGAGCGGCCCAGCTATGAGTGTCCGGAGTGTGGCAGGACGTACGGCCGCCTGACAGAGCTGAAGATGCACCAGCGCTACCACACCGGGGATAAACCATACGCATGCACCTGCTGTAGCAAACGCTTTATTAGCAAAGACAAGCTGAACGTTCACATGAGAACGCACACAGGAGAGAGACCCTTTTCCTGCCCTCACTGTGGGCAGACCTTTACACAAACTGGAGACAGAAACAGGCATATCAGTAAATATCACCCTATGATCTAATCAATCTGCAGGATGTTTCCTGTGAAAATTACATTAGTAGTTTTGCATGCTTGTAGGTATACTTTTAGGACTGTAGTTGGATACACTGTCATTATTTGAGAACGTGCAAGAATCCAAATTGTATTGGAAGCATGTCTTCAATAAACGTAGTATGTGTCCACAGGTAATCCTAAACCACAAGAACTGACGGATGTAGAGCTTGATAATTGAAAGGTGCTCTGCTTTTCTGAAGCAAGAAACTAGTCACTGACTAACTAGTTCATTTCAACTTACTTTAAAAACATTTGGTAATGAAACAGTTGTTCAAGAAAATGTTTTTTAAACATTTAAGATGCAAAAATCCTAACAGATAACTGTTGGTAAATATTAAAATATTGAAGGATAATGATCCTCTTGTGCTAATTAAAGCCTAAGGACAAATTGTTCAGTACAAGATTTCAGACCTATTGTGATGGAGGGTTGTAGGTAAATTAGATTCCACAGATGTAATGAGAAAATGTTTTATTTCAGGCATTAGAATCTTTATACTTAACTTGGACTTGGAAAACATGACTTATAAACATAACTGATGGAGCTACAACTACACCCAGAACATATACATATATCATACAAAAGCTATTTGTTTAATATGCATATGTCATCAAGTGACTGTAATAAAACACTACATTGAACAATCTGGAAGGAACTTACGGAACTGGAGAAACTGGGCAGACGTTCAAATGGAGGGAAATTGCATTTATTTTTCTCATTGTTGATTTTTTTCCCAACATTTCATGTTAATTTTGCTTCCTTTAACATTTTAAATTTGCTTATGGGTTGCCATTTCAGCAAATATTTTATTACTGTTTAAAGATGTCATAAAAATAAAACACTTAATTCACACAAACATCCTGTGTTGAGGTCATGTTTTGTAAAAGATAAGTATTTTTGGCTTGATGATACTGGATCATTTTTTAGTAATATTATTTTGAACTATCACTACTTGAGTGAAATTTGTGGATGCTCTGAGTAATGAAAAACATGTTTTAACCAAAATCCACCGTACACAGACCTACAGTTTATTATAGAGATCTCTTTTTGTACACCAACTTTTTACTGTGCCTTTTGTTCCATTTATAGATCTAGAAGATACAGTAAAACATATTGTGGCCGTCTAAGTTCCAAAACCAAAATATTGTCCTAGATGCGCCCATGGAAGGCAACAGGTGGTTTGGTTCTCGAACACATGTCCGACTTGTTCTTCCAAAAGAAAAGAACTATATATTTTTATATAGTTTAAGCGATAACTAAAAATCTAATGAAACTTTAATGAAAACAAACGTTGGCTTAATTTGATGTTTCAAGTTCAAAAAGAGGCAAAAACAACATCTATCAATCTCCTGTCCCGACTCCTGTTTCCTGCCCCAGTGTGTTCTTAATCTCTTCAAATAATAGAAGGGTCTCAATGGTACCAAAGTAATCTAAATTAAATTAAGTTTGTTGTAAGATTTACTTGACTCATGTATTATTAGGATACTGAGAACTTTAGTGTTAAATATTATTTTGCTGCTTGCAGGTTTTTCAGTTGCCCTTTTGACTGAGTGGCTGCTGCATTGTGCCTGCAAGTATTTTGCATGTCTATGTCTAAATTAGGTGAATTTATTGCCAGATCATTTTCCGTTTTGGCAGATCGCATTTATACCTAAAGCGAAAAATTAACAGCCAATCCAGGTGCTCGGCCCTCATGGGAGATCAGAATCAGCTGCAAAAAACCTGATTGAAGCATCCCTACTTTTAATATATCAATTATTGTAGTTATTAGTTTAATAAATTTTATAATGGAAAAATTTACTTTGAAATGCACTTTATTCTGCTGAAATGCATTTTATAATAGTGTATTTTTTTTATTTTAGTCTATAAAATGCCAGTATTTGCCAATAACTTCATATTTTTCTGTCTTATGACATCATTGTTATATGCTAAAATTATGCCATTGTGGTGAGTGAGTGTTTTGACCACCACTTAAGTCACTTTTATGAAATACCGTTTTACTCTTGCTTGAGTAATTTTTTGGATGGCATCTTTTTACTTTTAACTTATGTTGACATATTTCTACTTTTTCTTGAGTAAAATTTGGGAACTCTACCCACTTCTGACACCAGGTAAAAAGTCTTTATGCTTTGAAAATTAAGAAAAATTATAAATAAATCAAATCCATTTAAGATGAAAAGTGAGGGTAAAAGTGTGTCCCGTTTGGCTCAGCACCACCTCGTGTGAATTCATTGAGGAGAAATGTCATTGTTGATATTAAACAAGTAATTTTAAGATGATCAGTCATATTTTGTAGTTTTCCTAACAGTAGCAACATGTTTTATGTATACCATCACACAATAAAGGGGAGCCTTCTGTACAACTGCCTTGTTTTTTGTCATCATAATGTGAGGAAGCCATCGTCTGTGAAAACTCACTGTTTAGATCCTGATTTAATGAGAAACAGCTTAATAAAGCCATGGCAAAATGGATTGAAAAAAATAGACCATTGGTTCTAAAGCTTTGCTGCAAGTAGATCTGGTGATATTTGGGTGGCCTTTAGTAATGCTCAAAGAAAATGTTACCAACTATTTACAGTGTAAATATGAAGCATATCAGCTGTAATGCAGATACAATAGGTCCAAAAAGCCAACAGGACTTCTTGATCTTTCGTTCAAAACCGATCATATGTTAAGTGCAGTGGAGAATTAAGATCATCCCAGAAAGTGACCTGAGAACCAGCTACATGTGCAGCACTACATTTATCTTGAAAATTATAAGACAGATTTCGGAAAAAACATCAAATCAAACTCTGCCATGTTCTGGTAAACATAGAAAAAAACTGTAGGCTTTATAAACTATTGTACTCAGAGACCAGGATGGTTAGCTACACAAGCTGAAGGAGATGTCTTATTTCTCTTCATTTTGTGTGCTTAGTTCAAACATCCCTTTATACATCTCAGAGTAATCAAATGATTAAAATACTACAAAATTAAACCATGGAATTTTATGCTTTTACTTTATTGAATACAAACTGCTTGAGATCGAAAATACGAGATTTCTCATTTATTTCAAGTTGGATTTCAACCAGGAAAAAGAATCACAGTTCAGTATAAATATTAACATCCAAACCGGTAGGTGGCAGCACTCAACTTAGTTCTCGGAACGTTTAGTGCTCCCTGAAAAAACAACGTTAGCTTCAAAGATCACGAACATTTCCTGCTCTTTTTGCTTATGATGCCGAGTTTCTGTCTAATGTATGTTTTTAAGCTGTCCTGGTAATGTGAAGGATTATGATCTAATCACTTACTGTATCGTCTTATTTTAAAGTTAACGGCTTACCACGGCTGGAGGATAGTTTATGTTGTGCTTGTGGCTAAAGATAGTTTAGGGTTCAGCTTAGCCTTCAATTTGTTGTTGCAATTTGCAGCTGTTAGCAGGCAACTAGCATTGCTTCATTAAGGCAACTGTTGAAGCAGCAGGGAACTTTTAACCGGGAAAATCGGAGGTTTGATTCGTGGAATGGCTGCTTTACGATTTATTCCTGCCAACGACCATGATGCTTTTAGTTTCGGAACGGAACGAACGTCCACCAACAAAAGTTCCAAAATAACCGGAGAAGAAGTCAGGAGGTTCTATGAAGACTTAATTAAAGGTGACAAAACCCAGAAGGACCAGGCAGTGAGATCAACCCACAGGAACAATCGTGACAGGGGCTCTGATAGAAGAATGAGGAGGAGAGTCAGGGCTGGACGAGTGCAGCAGGTTCGACCCGAGTCTGTGGTCCAAATGGAGGCAAGACGTGAAAGAGAAGACAACCAAAGAAGACAGTCTGAGAGATCAGAGAGAGTCCAGGAGCTGCAGGGGCTCCGGCTGCTGCGCTGCGCTCATCAGGGGGACATTGCAGGACTCAAGGAGCTGATCTCAAAAGGAGTGGACATTAATTTCCAGGTATCAACACCCAGAAGCGTTGTTTCTTGATTTAATGTTATTTATCAGTTTGCGTTTTGTCCTGCAGGACTCTTATCTGTGGACAGCTGTGATGTGTGCCAGCTGGTCAGGACAGAAAGCTGCAGTGAGGCTGCTGCTGATGCACGGTGCAGCCTGGGTCGGAGTGGTTGATACTAGAGGCAAGGATGCCCAAGATCTGGCATCAGAAGGTATCTTTATTTGTCTGTGCTAACCAGTCAGTGTTCATAATATTTTGGTTTGTATATTTTTTCTGAATATCTTTACTCACCCCCTTTCTTCACAGCTGGCCATGATGACGTCCTGGAAGAGTTATTAAGTTTTGGAAAAAGTCCACAGAGAGAGACACCTTCTCATTGCAGGTCAGATCATGTAATTACGACTGAAGAAATCACACCATTGGCACAAATAAGTTACAGTCGCTGTACAAAAACTAAGATACTTAAATTGTGAGGTTATATTTGGATTTGCCATCACCTACTCCTGGTGAAAAGCTAGAGATTGTTTTTTAATTTAAGATATTTCTAATTGTGGCTATTTCTTTTGAATCAGTTTTATACGTATACAGTTTAAAAGCAATTTAATTAGTGAATGGAGTCGAGCTGTATGAACTTAATGAAAAGCTAGATGCTTTTCTTTCTTCAGGTCATGAAGAACGAAGTTTAAAGCAGGGCTGTTATAAAACAATATCCCAAGTATTAAATTTGTCACAGAGAACTGTTAAAACCTTTATGTTGCAATAGAACAAAGAATATGGGACAACTGCAGACCTGCAACACACAAATGTGTGCACACTTTTTGGATTGCTGTTTGTAGAATAAAACAACTTGACCATCATGTGTCCATGTCCTTCCACAAAGCAGCTGGGTGCAGCTTTGTGCTGATACTTTCTGGATGTAACATGATAAAGTTCCTCGGCAGCGTTTAGTTTTGGAGATCAGCTGTACTTTGAAGCAATATTTAAAGCCTAAAAATGTAACTTAATTTATGCATGTCTAGTGTCAGATATCAACTGTATTAAACTACATTTTAAAAAATCTTAAAACAAATGATCCATAGTGATAACGCTACATCTGTTTTTTAAGATACAGCTATTCGTAAACTGCACATTTGTCAAACTACAAGAATAGAAACTAATATTGTATGCACATTGTATTAAAAGAAGAATTCACTTATTTCAGGAGAATTTACAACCAAATCCGTGGTGCTATATTCACTGAGTTCAGACAGTCAGATATTTCTGGCATGTCTGCTCTGACATGTTTTCTTTATGTTCTCAGTTTGCTCCAGCCTCAGTGGTGCGATGTGTGCCGTTGTGAGTACGGAGGCAGCCACTCGTCACATCTTTCCTCTACTCTGCATCAGTTCAGTCTGCGCCGTCCTCTGCCCACGCCTTACTACTGCCTCCCCCCGTCCAGCAACAGCTACAGGATGATGGTTCGCTGCGGCTGGAAACCGGGTTCGGGTCTGGGCCCAGAGGCAGACGGCGCTGAGCAGCCCGTATCCACGGTATTAAAAAGAGACCAGAAAGGTCTGGGATTTGGACCAATAAAAAGATCTAAAGTGACTCACTTCAAAGCTGGTGATGCTGATGCTGTAAAAAACCAACAGCAAGAAGAAAAGAGACATAGAGGACAGAAGAAGGACGAGATCAAGAGAAAAGAGCAAAAAGATAAAAACTGGGAGAGAGATTTTCGTTCTTCGTTTTATCAGTAACACCTGGCCATGCTGTCCTGTTGGTGCTCTCTCTGTGGACTTTCACACTGATTGCTGCTGTGTGACCTTACCTCACTTTTGGCCAACATGTTCTCTACAGTTTGTGCAATGATACAGCAACTATCAACGTTATTTCTTTTATTTGTATCCGATTCATTTTTACTTTTGGGATTTGCTGTTGACTTTCTGAAACTGTTTCAAAAAACAATTAGTATTTATTAACAATATCAAAAGAAAGTAAAATGCATTTTTAATATAAAAAGCAGTGGGCATATATTTTTGATAAAAATGTAAATTTATTTTCATTGTTTTCTTGTTTCTTGAAACAACAGAAGTTTAACATCACTACCCAGGCCAGTGGCTCTCTTCAGGCCTGTTTGCAGTGCAGCAACCCACCTGGCCCTTCTTGGTTATAATTAATTATTGCTATTTTAACAGTGAAAAAACAATTGGCCCTTATTTAAGATCTATCTATGTTATGAGGCTGAAAACTGTACAAGTAACATCCTAAAAAACTGTAGCCATCATCTTTTTCAAAAGCATTTTATGTTTTCATTTTAAACCTAAAAATAGGATTAAAAATGTTATATAAAAGTCGCAACAGATTTTCTGTAGTAGATATTAAAAAAAATTAAGATGCCTTTTTTTCAAAAGTCAGGTAATGATATATGCGGCTCTAAATCTTTCTTTTGTTTTTTTTTGCTGGCCAGAGGGAAAAATGTCTCTGGATTGTAATCATTGCAAATATCTGGAAATTGTTCTGGGGCTCATGGTGCAGAGAATCTTTGGCTCAAAATTATTTCAAATGCTTTAAACTATGAAGAAGTGAAAAAATTGCCAAAACTTGGTACATGATCATGTCCAGCATTAGTACTGTGATCACTATGTGAAGCCAACATATCAACAAGAAACTGAATTAAATAAAATGTTATTCTGGAACTATGTTAGTTTGCTAAATAACATATTGATTGGCCTAAAAAGAAGTTGCTAACCTTAACCCATCATATGGACTAATGAATCCAGGATTATTTGTTTTATCTAAAGGCCAAATGATTCATCCCTAACATGAGCAGATACTGAGCTCTCTCTACTGCAACTCCAGCTACCTTTTCACCTAATTTAACACACCCAGACATGTGACTCTCATGTTTGTTCTCTGCTGCTTTGTCAGCTTGATATTATGACCCTTTGCCACAGAACACTCATAAACCCTTACTGTTTATCTCTCAAAACATGATTGTCATTTTAAAGACAAACCTGCCTTATGTGTACTGTTTTTACAGATTGTTGTAAAAACTAATAATTCAAATGTCATTCAATGACATTTGAATTATTAATGAATTATCAATGTAATTCTTAATGTCAATTGGCTCCTACATAAATTTTAAAGTAGTCACTAGAACTCCAAAGTGATTTTTTGCCAGGGTATCTAATATTGCAAAAATATCTACATACAAGTATGCCAGATTAGATTTAAAAGTAATTTACATAATCTACACATACTAAGTATAATATTTTATATATATATGTGGCCCTATTGCAAAAACAGCCACATTCTCAACACTGAGATTTATGCTAATTATACTCATCCTGTTTGATTTCTAAAAGTTATGTAAAAAAGAAAAAATATTTACACAGGTCAATTTTTTTTATTCTCCTACTATACTTTTTTTGTTTTATAAATGAGGATAAAGAAAGGTCATAAATATTGCACCCCTATCATATTTCTTTCTCAAATGACCAAGCTGTTGGTCTCCAACCAACAGCTTGGTTGAAGATTTCTGCAGATAAACAGCCTTACATTTAGCAAACAGATGGAATACGTACTTTCTGGAAGGCATGTCTCTGCAGCTTTAGTAAATGACATTTGGGATTTTTTTCATTATGTGTTGTCATTATTGCTTATGAGGAGTTAAACATGGATAAAGATTTACTTTATATGGACCCTATATTTTGTAAAAGGTAACAGTTTGGAAATAATATAATAGTGAAAAATTGTGCTCTTTCATCAATCGTATTTCAATATAATTCTAAAGAATATTTGTGGAGAAATTATCTTAATAACTTTCTCTTTAATAAGTTCATACTTTGACAAATGTTTTTTTTCTATTTGATCAATATGATTTCAACAAGACAGTCTGGGTAAACTCAGATGGGGATGAGAAACAGAAAGGCTCCTTTATACTATGTAGAAAACCAAAAGACAATGTTCCAAAATATTCAACTGAGATATTGCTGTTCATTAACATAAACAAAAATTAGTCTTAAATGCACTTTATCAAATCAAACTGCTACAAACAACTGCATACATGGGCTTATCCTTGTGCGATGTACAATCAGACAGCCTGTTGTTTTCAGTTGTCCACGTCTGCTGAGTTGAAGGAGCGTTTCTGTAGCTTTAGTTTGATTGGCTGCAGAGGTCCCATCAGGCCCTCAGGGTGCATCCTCAGAGGGATCTTGGGAAATAAAGAAAAGCCAAGTAGGTCCTTGACATACATTTCTGCGGTATGTACTTTGACATTTCTTACTGTATTTTTTTGAAAGAAAACAATTTTTGTAATAATACCTCAGTCTCATCACAGACCAGGAAGCTGTAGTTCTGCAAAACTTTCACCAAGGCCAGTTTGATCATTACCAGAGCAAATCGCATCCCCAGACAGTTTCTTGGTCCGATCCCGAACGGCAGGTAAGTGTACGGGTTGATGCTCTGTTTGTTCTCCTTACTAAATCTTAAAAAACAGCACAAAAAGAGAATGATTCACAAAGTAGTATGACATTTTAACTGCTTGGCTGTGTGTTTTATCATTTTATCACTAGGAATGTGTAAACCCATTGCACTCACTAGACCATGTACAATGAATGAAATTTAATAAATTAAACTGACAACTGACAGTTGTTTGTGACAAATGTTGGTCAACAATGATATATACTGCTGGACTCTTCTCATTATGTGTTAATTTACATTTGATGTCTTTTTGGTATGTTTTATTGTTTCTTACTTATTTTTATGTCTTTTTATATTCACATACTTGGTGTGAATATCAAGAATGCAATTTATTCATGTCTCCATTATGAGACATGAATAAATCTGAAATCAAACAAAACTCAAAGTATGATTGGGAAATTTGGGAATTTCCTAAACAAATTTCACAAATTCCCAAAGTGATCCTTGAGAATTTGTGAAATTTGATTTGTTTGTTTTTATTTTTAAGCATTTAAACTCTAAATTAATAAGCATTGGGCCTACAGTGATATTTATTAAAAGCCCCAGTGCCTAGTCAATAGATAAGAGAGAACTTAGAAAAGTGCAGGTTTTAAATTGCAGGTGCAGATGCTTGCCTTCTAGCAATTTGTCACAAGGACATTTTTATTTTCACTACAGTATTTACTGGGAGCTTTATTATCTTTTCCACCAGCACAAAGTCACTTTTAATCAAGCCAGGAAATAACTATTCACTGCTAATCTTTTCAACGCTGTTAACGCTAAGCTTCTAACACAGGACAATGTAAACATCGAGATCACTTTGAAAAACTTCTGTATTGACTTTATTTTTAGCTCTTATATGCATTGATTCTGACTGTTCACTAATTGTGGGAGATTTCAAAAGATTAACAAGCTGCCGATATACTTGAAAAATCTTGTATAATTCAGCTTGTTAAACAACACAATCAATGGCACAAACTGGACTAATTAAATAAACTTATTTTAGTGATTGAATTTTGAAAGAAAAATCGAAGATAAGGTTTGACAGGCAAAAAAAAAGAAAAAGATTTTAATCACCATCAAGTCAATTCCTAGGGGCTATTATATGAAATCTTGGCAAACAGAAGACTAACTAACTGAAGGATGCTCTCAGCAATGATATCGCCTTGATGTGGTAGGTAGTTTCCTCCATTTTCATAATCTTAAGAATCTACTTTACAATTTTCTGTCATGGCCAAGTAAAACCATTTGACAGAAAACTATTAAAATGCTGAAAAAGTTCAAATTCCTGAAAATCCTTTGTCTTGTTAAATAAGACTTTTTAAAATTACTACAAGATATTGAAACAAATAAGGGGTTTAAAACCTTCTACACCACTGCAGCAAGGTCTAACGTGACTAAAAGTACTCAGTAAGAGTTTACAGTGTAAATCTCAGCACTGGTCAGCTCACCTCTCAGGTTTGAACTCCTCTGGATCTGGCCACAACTCTGGGTCACGGTGCAGAGCATAAACTGGAATCATAACAATCATGTTCTTGGGGATTGTGATTCCTTTGATTTTCACAGTTTCTTTAGCCAGTCTCTCCAGACGTGCAGCTGGGGGGTAGAGCCTGCAAAACCGCAGAGGTTTTTACCTTAAATTCCTTTACAAAACACAAAAATCAAACACCTTACCTCAAACACTCATCCACCACACTGCTGAGGTACTCCATCTGCATCAGGCTTTCATACTGGATGGGACCCTGAGGAATTAAAACATGGTATTTCTTTTTTTTGTGTTATTTTTATGCATTGTAAACTTTGATGGTTTGCCAGAAATGTTGGTTGTACCTTCTCTGGAAAAGTTGAGTCTATTTCCTGCTGCAGATGATTCATCACCTCAGGATTCCTTGCCAATGCGTATGCTAAGAAAGTAAGAGTGGTGGCACTAGTTTCATACCCAGCAACGATGAGCATTGTGACTTGGGAAAGGATTTCATGATCATTAAGACCTATTGGAATGGATAAGAGGGGAATCAGTTAAAGGCACATTAACACTGTAAGAATTAAGTTTGTATCTAAGAGTATAGTTAAATCCCTTTATAATTACCTTGATTCTCCATTACTTTGGTTTGAGTTTTTGTTTGATAGTTGATAAAATACTGAAGAATATCTTTCATATTCTAAAATGGATCAGAAAGTAGAAAAACATAATTTTATGTTACCAAAATAAATAGTTTAAACTTTCAGGATTTTTTTTTTTTTATATTTGTTGACAATCTGTGAAAAACAATTGAGCTCCTCTGCCTTCTCCCAGTGATTCCAGTGCTAACTAGAAATAAGTAATCAGAGCTAGGAGGAGGGTCTTAGCGCTGTTAATCACCCGTCATGTTGTTCTGCTCAACCCCCACCCTCCTTTCTCTTTGCTACTCTGTGGTTTCTTTATATTCTTTTTAGGTTATATCTTCCAGTCTTTTCACTTTTCTCTATTGCCTATAACATTTTTGTGGCTATAACGTCACCACATTTGCTGTAGAACTGCTAAACACAGTCATGACTTCTGGCTAATCAGTTTTGTGAATCCGCCATTTTTGTGTCACAGTGATTTTGTAGTTCAAGTTGAATTATGCGGAAGTTGCAAAGTAAATAAGTCAAAACGTTTGGCTCTAGTGTGTATTCCTTATATCGTCCCCCTGCATCAGGGGCTCTTCACTGTGTCTGGTTAAAGTCTGTGGAGCTACAATAACGAGGAATTCAGACCAAAGCATTGCAGTTCTACTTTATGTAGACCATAAGTGAATGATTTACATGTGAAAAGGAAGGATTTTAAAGCATTATATATCCACTTTAAAGGATCTACAGGTACATTTGAGAACATTCAGAACTGCGTAGCACTAGTGTGTTTTTGGCAAACCTTTCTTGAGCTCTCATTCCGTTCTGCTCTTATTTTCTCCACAACTGTTCTAAAGAAAGAAGTAGAGGACTTGGGGAATAGTGAAACTCCAAGGAGATCCAGCAGAGGAAGAAAGAAAGGAAAAAACCCTGAGGGAGCATGGGAAGTACACGGTTTTAATGCCAAACTGGATAATGCAGTTTTAATGGACAAAAAGGTGAAATCAAACAGCAATACCTTGAAACACAAAAAGTGGCACAGGAAATCTAAAAAGCTTCGAAGCATGAGTAATGAAGGGATTTGAAGGCTCGTTGATTGAGTCCAGGTCCACACTAAATACACAGCTCGCCATCACATCCATGCTGTAGGGTCCAAAAATGCTAGAATACACACCAGATACAGCCACATGGTTCAGGTTACCAGACAGTATGTAAATGTGTTCAACACTAGGAGACTGCATGCAGTTTGGAACCTCAAATACAAGAAATAATGCAAGAAAATATAAATATAATGGAAATGTGACAGAAATGATAACCAGAGCATCATCAATAAATAGATCAGTAATGTAAAAGCCAAATATCTAAAGTAAAGGCTTATAGCCATGTCCAAATAGAGTGTCTGACATGATCTAATGATTAAATGCATCGATATTCTTATTTGTTGTACTTTCAGGTTTTTCGGTTATTGAAGGTAAATTCCAGTTATCTGTTTTGTCTCAGTTATTTTCACAACAATCCATCCAATTTGCAGTGATGGCCTCAAATCATGTCGACAGGGGAAGCAGTCACTGCTACAGTTGTTCTCCTGTGTTTTAGGCTAAGTCGCTAGTTCTTAAAAAAGAAAAAAAAAAGAAATATATATATATAGATACATTATATCTATATAAAGTATAGATATAAATATATATCTATATATCTATATATTTATAGATATATATTGTATCTATAGGACATGAATGACCCGCTGGCGTAGAGCTCAGCCGGGATTAATCTCTGCCGATGTCGTCCCGCCTCCTCCGACCCAGAGCTGAGCCAGCAAGCTCCCTATATATA
>CAEFZX010018879.1:0-19557 GCA_903066825.1 Alfaro cultratus | reverse complement strand
GTCCTCCATCCCTTTCCTCTTTCCTTCCACCCTTCCCTTCTTCCTATGTGTTTTCTTTCTGCCCTCCTTTATTTCTTTTGTTCTTTCTTTTATACATTCTTCCATTTGTCCTTTCGTTCTCAAATCAAAATAAAGAACTCTAAAAAAAGTTTATACTCGAACAGTTTGGAACATTTTCTTGAAAAATGTGCAGGAACCCTGGATTTCAGCTTTCATGTATTCATCCCAGTAAAGTTCACCTTTTGGGTTTTTTTTTTTGTTGTTTTTTTAATGTTCATTTCAGCCATCCAGTTGCACAACATAAGCATTTAAGCTTTTGCCAGAGCTGACTGGAAGTGAACAAAGCCTGTGCTTGTTTGCAGCGAGGTTTAAGGTGAAACATTAGCTTTGCAAAAGCAACGCAGAAAGGGACGAAGATACAGAGAGAAAGGAAAGGAGCAGAGATAGTGCTTGAAGCAGAATGAGAGCGACTTAGATTGAGTTTTAACCCGGCCGTGAATGGCTCGCTGACGTCCGTCCCCTCGGTAACCCAGTTTGATCAGCATAACACTGGACGGCCCAGCTATTCACTGTGTTAACAAGACGACCCGGCAAATAAATCTGTCAGGGTTTCTCCGCCGTATGAATGCGCTACGTCTGCTGCAGAGGAGAATGAGAGGACAAGGTGGGACAAATAACCCAATTGGTGGTTCGTCCCAAACAACTGTGATTTATTTGTGCTTTGGCACAGAGATGATAAGCTTTCTGATCTGGTGGACTCTCTCCTTGGTTTGGAAACAGAAGATAGGAGTAGTGTACAGGGGATTCCTGAAGTATTCCCATTTGTTAAACTTTTAAAACACTTTGTTACATGAAAGCCATAAAATTTCTAAATATTTGCTACTCATTTGCACCTTTGGAACTAGCATTCTTCAAACACTAGTTACATAAAACATGGAATTTTTATCCTTAGACTGCACACTTCATCATATTTTCAAATGTATTCATATATTGATGCACTCCTGAAATCAGCAGTGTAGAAAATGGTAAAGGTTACAAAGCCTACCATGCTGTTTATGTGATTTTTCAGACATTATTTAATAGAATTTATTTCTGTCATGATAAAGTTCTTATAATGGTAAGAAGATTTCATGGGATCGATAAATGATCATTATAATGAACGTTCACATGTTTAACATAAGCACCCAAACATGTTTAACATAAGCACCCAAACATGCTTATCAAAGCATGTTTTAATGAGCTTGAACTATCATACTAAGAGGATTTTGCTAAATTTTAGTGTCTAAATATGAAAAAAAATGCATTTTCAGTTAAAGGTGATTACGCAAAATATTGACGAAGGGAGGTAATATACAAATAAGTGACACACTTTTCAGATTTTGTGCTCCTTTGTGTTGCAAAATGGACAGTGTTTCAAGGAGCTGCCATATTTTTATATGTGGTTATGTAGTGTAATATATATTATATGAGACTTGCTAACTTTGGCAGTTTGCCTGTAAATGGTGCGCTTTGTCTTTGTCATCTGGAGGAGATTCTTTTTCTCGGGGGTTTTATTTTGACAGGAGTTCAGAATCCTGTGATGTGTGACTGGGAACCTTAAAATAAATGATATTTCTGACGTTTAGCTCCTCAGATGTCTCAGACTGAACATCTTTCCTTCCATCTCCCTCCTCTTATTCTCTGCTTGCTTTGTCTCATCTTTTCTACCATTACTCCTTGTTTCCTCCATGCATCCCTCTGTTAGAGGACTGTGCTCAGGGCCTGACAGATCCTTTGGGATCGTTTGCAGGTCAGCTGTTGGATTCGGACGAAATCCCAGCGTTTTAAAATTCAGGAGCCAGGCTCATGCAAGGTGAAAAGACACTGAGGTTACTGAATTCCTGCAGGATTTCTCATTTCCTCTCCACTCCCCTGCTATTTCAAAATGAAAACAAGCAGCTTGTGCAACTTTATGGTCAGACCATTTGCTTTTCCTCTCTTCCTTCAGGAAGCTTTATATGATGTCATCTTTTCTTTTCCAATCAGCGTCATCTTCCTTTGTGCCGTATGTGCTGCATCTGTGTGTGTGCTTTTTGTTTTTTTTTTAGTAGATAAAATCACTTGATCTGGTTCAGATTCAGCTTTGCCTCCAGTCGACGTGCGCTGCGTTCCTCCTGTGGTATGCTTCCTGCCTGAGTGGGTGGTGTCATTTCATCCACCAGGTGGGTTCTGGACGTGTCACAGGAGACGCTGTGAGGTATCAGGTGTCTGTACCTCTCAGTGCTTGTAATGGTTTCTGGAACTTTCTGTCATTAGTGCCTTAAGACCATCTGTACAGTAACTAATACTTTCAAGTTGGTAGCTTGAAAGATGTGAAACAACCAAACCTGTGCTCGAGAACTGTGTTCTTGCAGCTCCTTCGTCTTGAAAATCTTCCTTCATGTGGAGGAAAAAGTTCTCCCTGTTGACTCAAAGATGAGGTCGGTGGTCAGTGAAAGCTGCGCCCCTTCAACCAGACCGACTGTGTTTCTTCCCTGCTTTCAAAGTCTCTAAAACTCTCCAAATTCATATTGAGCACTAGTATCAAACTGCCTCTTCCTTACAAGTTGAAGTCTGTTAAATTACTTAGTTTTAACAGATTTAAACGCAAACTTGACAGCGATGTGTGTAAATAAAAAAAAGAAATCACTTTCTTCTTTCTTTCTTTCATAAACCAGCAGGGGGCAAACATGTTTCTTTCTCAGACACTTGTGTCACTTTTCTTTTTATCCCTCCTGTTGCACAAGAAAATGTGGCACAACTGGTTCATTCATTGATGGGTGGGAATTATGCATGAATGGTTAGTTTGTAGAAACAAACTCATTTTGGTTTTCAAGAGCGACCAAAATGAGTTTGTTTCTGCATCAGTAAAGATTTAACATCCAGGCATCTGCAGGCACTTGTGCTTTAGGGAAAAAAAGAGCTAACTCGTTGATGATAAACACTAACAGTTTTTCGACAAATGCTATTTAGAGATTTCATTTGTGTTAAAATTGTCCACCAGATAGTTCAAATAGGGGGTATAGTTGGGCAAGCACTGACTATGTGTGACCGTTTTGTGACTTGGACGATGAGATCAATCCCAGACTGCTTGTCCAATCAATATTATCCACCTTAGCCAATGAAAAATAATCATTCTATACCAAATGCCACTCTTTTGATTTACCTTCGCTTCATGTAAAATGTTTTGCTCATTTTTGCTGAATAAATTATTAATGGTTTCTATGGGAACAGGAGTACATTCAACTCTTTTAAGTTGTGGAAATGGAAAACATACAAAAAAATACATTTGAGGAGGTATGAAAATAAAAGTAAAACTTGCATAATTTCTGTTGATCTTTTATATAAAATCCCAATAACATTACTCTGTGCTTGTAATGTGAAATTGTGTAATCAAATACCTCAGAATATGAGGTATATAAAATTTACAAAAATCTTCACATCAACCGAGTGAATGGTGCAAGTAGCATGAAGCAAAATTACCCAACTAATTCATCTAATCTAATCATAATACATCAATATATAGCACAATTTTCTGATCAAATTCAACTTTTCGTTTTCCTAAATTACTAAACATAACAGCAGTGTATGTCAGTCGACCCTTCAACTTCACCCCGATCTATATCTTCGAGAGTTTCTCCATCACTGTTATCAGGAACAGGTGCTTAAGCACTGGATTAGAACTAATAGGCGTCAGAAATGTCTTCGTCTCGCAGACACAAACGGGTCACACCATTGTGACTCATTCTCAGTGAATTTAAGGTGGAATATGAATATTTCAGACAATCCAATCCCATTTTACTTTGAACCTTTTTTTTTTTCTTTACACATCCGATCACCACATAAGACAATTTTCACCTCTTTCCCCACTAGCAAAGATAGAAGTTTCCCACTGGTACTAATTCACCTAGATCTTTTGCCTGATCCGGGCCTTTAATGAAGGCTCGTTGTGCTGAGCTGCTTTTGAACTGTCACTGTGAATAAAGGGAGGCGGGCTCATGGCTGTCAGGGAGTTAACATTTACTGTGCAGAGGACTGCAATTTCTAACCCGTTTGCCCCGGTTCGACGGTTAATTCATGTCATCCCGATCCAATCCCCCTGCTGGGATGTGGCAAACCAGTTTAGTCTTTTGATTCTGGTTTAAATAAAGTTATATACTCCAATACCGGCTCAGTTTAAGCATCCAACACTGACAAAATTAGCATTCTGAGGTGTTGTCCTTGTATCTGTCAGTGACAGGTGCTGGCCTGGAGATGTATTCCCTCCACCAGGACTTTTACCTTCACCTAGAATTATGTCTACGACTTGTCTGTTAATTATTCAAACCATTCTACTGCAAAATATCAGTGCTTCAAATGTGGATTTTTGTGCTCAAACCTTCATAGAAGTCATGTAACAAGACAGAGAGCTGGTTACCAAGAAAATTGGCCAGAAGTAACCAGTACAGGGCATTCTTCTCCTGATCCTCTTTGATCGTCAGGTCAGATACTGAAGAGGCAGATTGTTTTTTTTTCTCTATTGTATTTATTGGAACAAAGAAGTTCCATCATATTTGTTGTTTAAAGCACCAACGAGCGACACCAAAGAGCAGCTGATGCTCTTTTTTTGAGTTAAAAATTAAATAAAGGCTGTGGAGATACTTTGTGCTTTGATGCCTGACTATTAAGTCCTTCATTTTCTCTGAGCTTACTGGCTCTATTGAAGAATCTGCAGCAGATGTTTATTAATTTTTTTATCATTTATTTTACATTCAATGTGTTTAGAAATGAAATCCCAATCATTCAGAGTCAGTATTACCTAGATCCGTCCATCTCTAGTTGATAGAAACATTAGAAGCTGAAAACGCCTGCTTTCATTCCTACTCTGTAGTTATTAACATAACTTGCTGCTCTGTCATCCACCTGCTCTTATCCATTTTCATGCCTTGCTCCACCTCAGCCATCCGACCTCCGTCTCTGCCATCCCCCACCTTTAAAGTGCGCTTCGTGATTTATACAGTACTCCACTTCAAAGCCCTCTTTGAATATCTCCTCCTCATGTTTTATCCCCTCCTTCCCTGTCTTCTCCCTTCTCTGCTGCTTGTTCCCTTTCTGAGATGAATGAGATGAAAATGGCAATAAAACTAACATTCATCTTGATGTGTTGTAAGTAACAAACAGTATGATAAGACAGATTTTTCTGTATGATTTTGGCAGATCTCAGTAGGAATCGTGTTGGAGTTGGACGGGGTGCACAGCCACTAGAGGTCAGTGTGGTCTAACGATCTCCATCATCTTTGAATCGTGGACTGGATAAGAAGCGAAGCGTCTGATTCGCCCTTCATTCCATTTGTATTGAACATTAAGCTGTTAAGTTCTCTTTGACACGCTTATCATTTTAGTGAGTTCAGTACTGATTTTTATTATAGACCCTCCATCCCAGCGGGAGCCAAAGCCTCATTTATCTGCTCTGCACACAGTGTTAAATTATTTGATTGGTTTATTGATCCAGCCGCCCCTCTGATAATTGGTTGGCTTAAACAGCATATTGACCTGAGAGAGTTTGGGATCTCAGCCTCATATCGTGAAAAGAGGCCCTGACAGCTACTCCATCAAACAGCACTTAGGGGGGGGAAACATAAAGATCATTTGTTGTATTGATAGATGAAATGAAGTCTTCTAATAAAGCAGAGATCTGACTCTCATCATCTGCCTGGGCTTTTCCTCTCCACCAACTTTAATTCACCTGTTTGCTCCCTATGTGCTTCTCTGTCTGCGTGCGATTTGCCGTCATCTGAACGGTTGGCGATGTGTCGTCTACGCTCCGCTCGCGCTCCCACATGACTCAGAGCTGAAGCCAGAAAGCTCAGTCAGGCAGGAGGGTGTTCTGCTTCTGCTTAACTGGTTCCCCCAGACTCTGTTTTTGGGTTTTCTCTATAAATCTGGGGGCATGAGAATTGCGATTGGGTGTGTGTCACGGAGAGAGAGAGGGAGAAAATGATACTAAGATGGACTTAAACCATCATTTCATGGATGAGAGACTTCAATCTGCCTCCCATGGCTATTGTGCACATCGTGGGTCTCAGGTTCAGACAAAAATCTGGTCTACATGAACATGTTAGTTACTCTTTACCATTGTGTGTCAGACTGTTTTAATTAGTCCTTGCTTTTGCAGATCCATGATGCGAACAGGCAAAATCTGGTAGAGGTTATCGTTGCTACATCAAACTCATTGTTATGTTCAAGAAACCTGCAGTTTGAGATGATTTGAGCTTCATGACATGCTGTGTTGTCCTGTTGGAAGAAGCAATCTGAGTATTATGTGGTCATAAAGGTATGGAAATGATGATGAAAAGTAGACTGAGGTGAGTATGATAATGATGCTCGGTTGATACTAAAGGACTGAAAGTCTGCCACGAAAATATCTGCCACTGCATTATACCCCCACCACCACCAAGAGATGGGAATTTTTGACACAAGCCGGGTTGGGTCCAAGCTTTTATGTTTACTCCGTATTTTTATCCCATCATTTGAATGTTGCAGCACAAATTGATGACTGGACACAAACTGCTGTCTCCAGGTTGCTTCACTCTGTGCAAGTGGTAGCTGCAGTTTCCTGTTCTCAGCTGATTTGGCGTGTGGCCTCTGACATCAACATGACCTTTCCTTCTACACAGCTGATACACATTGAATGTTTTTTTTTTTGTTTTAACCATTCACCGTTAACTAGCAGGATGGTTTCTGAAACACCCGAATCCCCTTTCGGTCCCACTCTAATCCTTGGTCGGGACTTCAGCACTTCCGGATGGCTGAATGGATTGAGTCGCTGCTGTGTGGTTGCAGGATTTTAAAGAAAATTCAGATCTATTGATGAACCTCAGCTGGTCCTCTGGGGAGCTAAAGCTAATGGACTGCGACCTTGTTGGTTGATCCACTCCTCGGACACACTCCCATAGGAGACAAATTCTTTGACACCACAAAACTGGGCAGAGCGTTATTAGTGGTAGGTCAATTGTGTAATCAGTCTTTTAGGACTTAAGCTGTGTGTTTTGTGTCGCACGTTAACCTTCAGCAATTGAACATGTAAACATGTAATTCTATTCCTTCCACATGTTTAACTATCCCTGTGCATGTTTAACTAGTTAGTTATTTTTTTATGGCCATTTTTATTTTTAAATGAGTGTGAATGCAGACCGAAACTCTAAAAACAAAATGTTGAAATTTATAGTTTCATGTGATGTTAAGTTTAAGCCGTTGAATACATGAGAATGGATTTTAAAAAACATCTCAATTGTAATTAGTCAATATTTTACACATATGATTAATTAGAAGCTAATAATTATTATTATTCTGTTAAGTTATTTTGTGTTTTTTGTGTATCTTTCCTGTTTTTCTCTACACATGCAGCGTAAATACATGAAACAATAAATACATTGTCTCATGTATTTATTGTGTTTTTATGCAGTTTTGAAACAACTTAAAAATTTTTGTGACATTATATATCATACTGAATGTACAGTGGACATTCAATAGTCGGCATTCACCAGGGATCAGAGACACACACAAATAGTTAAATTCCTTGAATATTTGAGACCCCCTGTAAAAATTATTATAACTAGTTATTTGAATAGTCACAAAATATATCTTATTATGCATTAATACGCACAGTGGAAACCGCAGAAGCTAATATCCGGTCTTCCATATCTTTACTCTTGGAGGTAAAGATATGGAAGACTGAACAACCAATAGGTGGGGCTCCACTGTAAGGCAATTTGTTGTTGGACAGAAGAAGAGAGTCAATATTTCTTGATTGTAATTGGGTAAAAATAAGCATATAGCCTCACTACCTGGAATATGTATACATAAAAAACAGTAATCTTCCAGTGGACCATTTAATAAAAAGCCTATATATTATTGTGAGGTTTTACTAAAACACTGTTTGTGCAGCAACTCTGATCTTCAGCATGGCAACCAGCTCTGCTGTCCTCTGCAGAAACGGTAGCTAATGTGACATCAGCTGAGTGACACGACAACGACAAAATCCAGAAGCGAAAGAGAATGAGCTGATTTGCTGAATCAAAAGTCCATTGTATCCATGTCAAAGGGCAGCTTTTAACCAGCAAATCCCCATTTCTTCCATCTAATCCCTTTTCTGGGGTGTTTCCCACACCACTGGGCTCATCTTGGACCCACCAGACCGCAAAGAGGCAGTCTGGCTCTGAGATGGCTCCTGTCACCTTCAAGTCAACATTTACTAATATTTCTGCCAAAGTCCAGTCAAAAAGTGAAGTCCAAATATTTATTACATGTCAATTCTTCACAATGCAACCCTTATTTAGAGAAATATTGAATTATGAAGGAAGATTACATGCAGTGTTGAAAAGTTGGCAGAAGTTTGATATTTGCTATTATCATCTTCCAGGTCTGGATATGTAACATGCTGTATAAATGATTAAATAGATATTTTTGAAATAAAGCCCTTTGTCTTCACTTAATCAAATTATATAATGATTTTGAAATTATGCCCATCAAATATTTGGTTTTTAAGAGTTCCGAATTGGATGTACACTCATTTTAAAATTAAAAATGGTCTTTTAATGAGTCTAAATGTCTTAAGCAGGGAAGACACTGGAAAGACCGCCAGAAAGGATAGATGTTCTCCGTAAGATGAGTACAGCAGACACCACTCCTCTGTTCTGTTCTGTTTCCATGTCCTTTGCTTCCCTCTTTTATGTTGGTCGTTTCACCATTTCAAAGACGTTTATAAAAGCAGGCAATCGCAGTAAATTGCTGACTGCTGAGTGTCCACATTAACATCAAATGGCTGTAGTAAAATGACCACAGATCACAATAATGAGGATAAGACGCATTCAAACATGTTGATACTATGTGGAAATTGACTTAATAGCTTCATCTAGACTAGATTGTATATTGTAGATTGTAAGTTAATTTCTATCAGTTGCCCGCCTGGGGTCGCTAAGTTTTTTTTTTTGGTCTTATTTTGTTTCATGAATCAAACAATCAGTCCCTAGACAGCGTCACACCTAGCAACGGTCAACCACACCTAGCAACGGTCAACCACACCTAGCAACGGTCAACCACACCTAGCAATGGTCAACCACACCTAGCAACGGTCAACCACCCCTCCTCATTAAGAGAGAAACTTCTGTGGAGGCCTGACTGACTGACTGAATCACTCTTAAGCTAGCTAGCTTCTTTTAGGCTAAGCTAGGAGCTCTCTGAAGCACTCTGAGCTCCCAGTGGAGTTTTTCATACTACACACGCTTATGTTTGTGATGGTTGGACATTTCTGCTTGCCGTCTTTGGTTCGTGTGGAGTTGGCTGCTCATATTAATAAAGCTGACTCGATGCGGAGAATGCCAGTTATCGGCGCTGTGCGTCTCCGCCTCGTTTAGCCGAATTTGTCTTCACTTCGACCCCTCCTCGTTAAAAGAAAAGAAGAAGAAGAGGAAAACGCCGCCTGTGGCGCGCTCTGACACACACACACATCATTTCCCTCGTCTGATGAATCGCTAATTCACCGCAGAGATCAAAGACTCGTATATTTAGAAGTGGTCTTGGGGTGGTGATTTCTCCCTCGTTTGATTCTCATAAGACCGTTCCCTGTGTGTATCTTATTTTTCTAATTTGCTTATTTATTTATCTGTTCAGACCAAACTTCTTCCTCCTCATTAGGGCCTCTTTAATGTCCTCAGCAGGCGGAAAGTAATGGGGATATAATGAACGGCGTGCGAGCAGATAGGGAGTAAAATGTAAATTGTTTGCCTGGAGCTTCGGTGATGAAACGGGAGGCAGAGGGGTCGGATAACCCGCAGCGCACGGAAACTCTCGTCTCCTATCATGTGGGAGCACAGAGCTCAGGCTGTTTGAGGCCTCTATACTTTTTTATGGTACATTTTATTTCCATCTGGCTGGCTTATGAGTCTCTTGGTTTTGTTTGTTTGTTTATATTCTAATGGTTTTCAGGGTCTTTTTTTTTCTGCATAACTCTTTAAGAGCCGGCATTCGAACCACATCTGTGTCTGGGGTTAGTGACGCTCCGGTTGTGTCTCTTGGTCTGGTTCCCAGCCAACCAGGTTGAGGCTTTCAGCTGTAAGAGTAAATATCTTGTAATGACTGTGGAAGCAGACCGTGGTTATTGACTGCATGTGTGGACTCCGGGGACACGAACGGGTAAACCCGACTCCACCTCGTGTCGACGCTGTTATTTGATTCCTAACGCAGGTGGAATGCGGAGCGTCGGTGCAGGACGCGTTGGAGGTGAGAGGTTTGAGGCCGGCGCATATGTGGGGCAACAGGTGCGAAGGGCTGGACGCGCTTTGTTTACCCCCCCCGATGCCTAGAGCAGCTTTGTATTGTATGCTGCGAGTATTTCTCTTCGCTGAGGAAGATAACAACAACAACAACAAAAGGGTTTGTAAAGGACGGAAACTTGTAATATTAACTAGCTTGACATATGAGCCAGAAAGCGTGCCTCCGTTTATGTCAGATGGCGGGCAGCCCCCAAAACTCAAGTAAACGAAATGACACATTGGCCTTGTTTCCCCTCTGCATTTGACCTTTTATTAAAATCTGGAAAATAAAACTGTCCCTGTTCCTGTACATCCCTCCCTCTGTTTGCTGAGTTGCAGCTCCTCTCGGCCTTGTTTGGGAAACCCAGATGCTCTAATTGAACCAAGCTGTGTCTGAACAATGACTCTCCAGCACCAGGAGAACGGCTAATGCTAGCTAGAGTGTTTCTTTGTCTCTCTCTTTTTTTGGTCTTTTTCTTCTGTAAGTGTGCAAAACCTTTATTGGATTGTATGTGACAGAGCAACAGAAAGCAGTGTTTAAGTGGAAGGAAAATAATCCATGTTTTAAACATTTTTCACCAAAAACAAGTGTGTAAAATCATATTCAGCCCTCCTTTTAATCCTATTCCTCTAAACGAAATCATGTCCAACTAATATGCCTCTGACAGTCAGCTAATTTGTAAATAATAAAGTCCACCTGTCTGGATTTTATCCTCAGGCTACATTTACACGAGACTGCTGCCTGGAAACTGCCGGTATGTTCGGGTGCTGCTCTTAAGTCGCAAAAATAAGACTTTTGACTCAAGTACAGGTTTGGAATCCAAAACCTACAGTGTATCAGTGTTAAAAGTTGACCTAGATGTTGTGGATTTGATAAACAAATGTGGTGGTAGCACTTTATTTGAAGGGGTGTGCATACGACTGACATTAGACTGTCGTAAACAGTAAATAATGACACTTTTAATGCAAAAATGTAGTAAAAGTTGCATTAAAAGTCCAAAACAATCGTCAATGTTGATTTATTTGGTAAATAATTGCACTTTTAGTGCAAAGTTGACACTTTTACTGGACTTTTAATGCAAGTTTCAATGAAAATTTGTATTAAAATTGCCATTATTTACTAAAGGACACTTCATGACAACAGTCATAAACATTCATGAAGACTCCTTCATGTTCATGACAGGTGTTATGTCTGAAGTAAACCCCTTCAAATTGCCTTTGCTGGAGTTTTCGGTAAACCTTTGGTCAATTACTTGGCATGTTTATGCAATTCAAACAACCTGACAAACTCACCTATTTCCTCATCTTTCTGGAAAAATCTCTTTTGTCACGCGATTGCAACTAGTCAGTATGATGCATAAAAGATCAAAAGAGTTGACTAATCTAAAAGTTGACTAGTTGGTGCACCTCCTACTTTGGACAAGAAAAACAGGCAACCAAAGGAAATGTAGTACCTGAGGTCAATACAGAAGGTCAAATTCACCATCTCTGTTCTTGCTGGCTTAACAAAACTTACCTGACGTGGCTGAGAGCTTTGAATAAATAAATTATATTTTTCCATTGTGAAACTTGTATATAAACCTCTCTTTGAGCCAAGGAAATAGATCAACAAAAATGCCAAAGCACTCATTTTATCTAAATGAAAACAAATCTCAAGTTGTAAAGAGTCTTTTGCTTTTTATGGTGCGTTCACACCAAACGCGTTTCGCCCGTCAGGCGCGTCTGGTTTACATTCAAATTCTACGTGGAGGCGCGTCGAGGGCCCTTGGAGGCGCGTTCGAAGTGTTTGACGTCTCAGATGTGTCCAATGCATCCGACAAATAGGCTGGCAAAGGAAAACAACGCGCCCTCGACACGCCTCTACATAGACTGTGAATGTAAACCAGACACTCAAAATGTGTTTGGTGTGAACGCACCATCATCTGCATTCAAAGTGCACATGCGTCAAACTTGAAGCGTCGGACGCATTTTTGACGAATCAAGCTAGGCGACAATATTAGGAACTGCCACCTTGGACTCTTTCAAATCAATGACTCTGTCTTTAATCAGAAAAAGGTGGATGGCTCCCTCTTGCTTAGATGAAAACACTTTTCTCAAGCAGAGAAGTTGAAGTAACCTGATGCCTTGTTCTCCAGTGTGTCGTTGAGAATGATGGATGGAAGGATAGATGGATGGATGCCAGTAAGAACTGTGTAAGAAAAAAGCCTGACCCATCATCATAACGACACGTTTGACAGTATTTTCTTTGGCCAGTTATGTGTAATAAGATTTATTTAGGCTAGCCTGAGAACTAATGACGCGTATTATTAGCAAAGATGCTATCCCAGGCTTAGTGTGTGATTAATGATGCAGGAGAACAGGAGGGAAAGTAGATGGGCCAAACAAAATCGTCCGATGCAGATCAGTTGCTGGGACACACTTAAGCCGTTTGTTTTGAACTATTTGTGCCTGATGCAATTGATTTGTGATTTGTCAACACCTGGGAAACCCAGCAGCTGATACAGGAAAGGAGTGAAATGTGTTTGCCAGTTCAAGAGGAAAAAAAATAAATAAATCCTCGTCTGACAGTGATGTAGTGTCAAGGAAAAGGTTTTTCACTCACGCACATGGCTGTACATATCAATGAATTCAGGGATGTCTTTTTGCACTGAACTGGAAATTCACCCCCAGAATCACAATGTTTGCTGAGCTCAAGTTTCAGCAGTGGAAGCGACTGTGACGAAACCAGCTCTGACAGATGTAAAGCACCCGCAGAGCACTCGCTAGATTTGGCTGGGGGCGGCGGAGCGTGAGCGTGCCTGCGAGTCCGTGTTGCACAACACAGAAGAAACATCGCTGCCTACACACGCTCATGTCAAGCATGGCTTGCACTGTAAGGATCTCTGCTCTGTGTGTGTTGCTTGGATGTGTCATTTTCATAATCAGTAAAATTATGTTTTTATTGCCCCACAATGGCTTGTTAAATTAGTGGTTGGATATTTCTTTCTAGGTTGCAGAACTGCTGAAACGGAAGGATTTACTGCAACATGTCAACTTAGCTGTTATTTCCCAGAACATTTTGTGGGTCTAGTAAATTTCACAACAGCCTTGGATTGGTTTACACTTGACGCTAACTAGTCAGTCCAGTTGAGGCTCATATCTAATATTTAAGCAATTACATTACATTTATAGAGACCTGAAATGTATTTGCTCAAAGGTCGTCAAAAGAAATGACTGTTCTAGATCTACTGTGCCTGTTTTATTTGTATGATCTCCATTAGCAAGGTCATACTGACAGAAAGTAGAATCCCAAAGCAATGACAACTTCACAAATTTTATTTCCTCCTGTTAGTCTGTCATCCATCTTATTTTGACTTCCACTATTGTATTTCCTTTATGAATTCTAAGTGTCAGTAACAATCCTACTGTCTGATGTGTTCTTATTCTATCTATTATTTGTTCTATAATAAATAGAGGTGCAGTGCGATTTCATTATGTAAACTATTACAGCAATAAAATGCCATGATGTTGCTTGTCAAAGTAAAATATTCAAACACCATGCTGTTTTTAAGATGTTTGGAAAGAGCAACTGGCTTCTGATTTAGAGCTTCCTATCATCATTAATTCCTAAAATATTTCGAATAATAACACCTGAATCAGTTTCTTTAAAACATAGTTTGATATCTTGTAATTGGTACCATATATGTTAAACCCCCATTGCAATCATTTGCAATTATTTTTAGCGCTTCAACCACTATACAATAAAAAATAAATAAAATAAAATACATATGGACTATTCAAACCTAGACTGAGTCAGTCTGCGCTAATTAAATGTCCTGTTAAAGCATAGTTTACAATTATTGAAATCTGTGTGGTAAGGAAAAAACTACTGAAAAGTAATTTTTTTAGTTTCCTAAAATTTCTTAATTATATTCTGTTCTCATAAATCCAATGTTATCATGTTAGCTTAATGCATAATCCTACCATTAACATAGGTTTTTTTTATAATGATTATTTTGTCATTGCTATCACTTCAACACTGCTCATATATGTGCTGCTTTCAAATTTTATTCAATTTTAAAACATGGCATGCTGTCAGTTACTTTTGCATCCATATATTATTCTGAAACAATATTTTTTTTGCAAATAAATCAGAGCGACAGTGATTTGCTAATGTGCGACTTTAGTGTGAGCGTGTGTGTCTCTTCTGTGTTTAACTAGAGATTGACTGTGAGAGTTGCAGTAATCCTCTGGCTGCCATCTGCTGTTTGACCTCCTCCTCCTCATCAACACAGATCCAGCCTCCATGCAACCGGTGTGTGTTTGTGCCTCCGTGTCCAGTAATGAGCGGCGTTTGTTTGTGTGTGTACAGAGCGCGACTGTCAGTCAGCCGTCATGAGCCAGACGAGGTTGAAGGGTGGTGAGCGTCTGCATGTGTCTGTTTGTTTGCGTGTGTGTGAAGAAGCAGTAAGGAGGGGGTCATTAGCGAGAACTGACAAAGGCCTTATTTGGGGGTTAACAGGGTCATGAACCAGCCGAGGGTGAACATGTGGGACTTATTTCAGTCCATGGAGCATGGAGTTTTGGAGCTACTTACTTAGTGACAGGATCAAATTACGGAGTTCATTCATTGACGCAGAGCTGCATGCGTTAAATTTCAGGAAGTGATTTGAAATTCATCCCATGACTCTAAAAACCTTGCATTTAGATGAGGTTGGCATGGCATATTGTTGAAAGTTCAGTTCTGTGATGTGGATTGCCTCTGAGAATTTATTTATTTATTTATTTTTTGTTAATTTACTTATAAGACAGAACCAGGCCTGCTGCCATATTGGCAAGCACTGGGGATTCCCAGCTGAGTGAATTTTCTTCAGCACAGACAGAACATCTGCATGTCAGGGGAAGTATGTTAATGTAAAGGTTTAATATAAAGTTGATCAGCCCTGTTCTTAACATCACCCAACATGTAAAAATATTGAGAATAAGTAAACAGAAGCATCATTGTAAGTCATCCCTATGGAATGATGATAAAACATCACTTTTGCCTGTGTCTCTCCTTTCCAAATCAATTCTCTTCACGAACAAGGTTCTAAGGTTCTGTTCTTCAGTTTTGTTCTGTTTTTGTTGCCCCACATGGTGAAACTTAGTTCACAGCAGCAGTCAAGCTATTCAAAACATAATTCAGACGTCAACACAAATGCCACATTCAACGACAAATGGTAATAATTAAAAAAAATACATTAGATGTTCAAAGAGCCGTCAAGCAAACAGTACCAAACCGTCAGAAGCATAATCACAGTACTGAAACGCATTTTTCTCCTAGAATGGATTGAGTGATATAGAAGTACAGGCCAGTTGCCATTTTACCCTTTACAAGCTATTAAAATGCTGAACTGTTGGCAAGATTATGAGATAGACTTCACTGGGTTCTCTATCCTATGGGTTGTGTTTTCAGTTGTATTCATGTTTCCTTTATTTAATCAAGGAATAGCTGAGATTAAAACCAAGAGTATTCCAAGAGTAACCCGGACCAGATAGCAGCATAAAACATGCAACAAATCATTTCCGGACTATAAACCGCTACTTTTTTTTTTTCACGTGCTTTGAACAGCGCAATGTGGTCAAATGCTCGAAGTTTTAGCGACGAGGTTTTGAATAGCTGGTATGCTGCTTGTTGAAGAATACAACAAAAGCGTTATTGAGCGACAACAAAAGAGACACTGAGGAAGTGCATGTGAAGCCAAGGACCCCTGCAGGACATTCTCGCACAGAAACCATCACGGCACCAAACCCACATGAACACAACCACATCCCCAATACGCATCATGTGTGCTGTGCACAAAACTCCAAAATGCACCCGACCCACAGAAATACAACAATAAATTGATCTGATTTAATTCTTTAATCGTAAAACAAATGAGATCATTTGTTCTGCTTTTAGGATCATGAGGGAAATATAAGTATATTGGCGCCAGTTTGCAGAGTTTTGCACATGGCTATATTCCAATGATGCCTACACACTGATTGCTGTAAATTATGCACACAAACAATAGACTAAACCCTGTTTGACTTTTATCTGGAGGTTGCTTGGCTGCGTTTCCTGGCAGGATGAGGTAGCTTTCCAAAGTCTTCAGTCACTTACAACTTTGTCAGAGAACCAGCAGTGACACTTGGAGTTTATAGCACATGAGGAATCTGGTTCCTCTCTGCACTGCCAGGCTATATGTAGTTGTTTTCCTGCTGTCTATTGTTTTTTGTGCTGAGTGAGAGATTTTTCAAATGGCGAGGCGCTCCTCCTCCCAAAGGGAGTGCAGTAGAGTTCAAGGGTGTGTGTAGAGGGAGCTGTTAAAAAAGTTCAAGTTAAGCATCCCACGGCACTAATTTGTGGGAGCGTGAGCTGATAATCTTCCGTGTTTTTTTTAAAAAAGGAGAACACTTTTTGTTCATCTCAAAATGCTTTTTAATCTTTAACAGCATGTATTTTATTCATTTTAGGTTAGCAAGGTTGTCGCTTCTTCTGTCGTCGCACTGATTTAGACGGCGTCTTTCATTCGACTCAGTCGCTTTACTCCCACACCGCCGCTGTCACTTCTTCTAATTCTGGTTTTTGCGTCATTGCTGCTCTTTCTCTAACTATCCTTAGTGATATTTCTGCCAGACTTTTGTGGCATGAGTCATCCCACTTTTCTTCTGCTTTGGTCTTGAAATAGGTATGATTGCATCAGCAGTCTGCTTCCTTTTGGTGACTGTTAATATCTGTGCAATGGAAGAAAGATCAGGGCAGACTTGAGATATTTTTGGTTGAGGGTACACTATGAGGTCGTATCCTGAGCCACTCTGTGGGGGGTGTTAGCTGAACGCAGTTGGCACTTTGTCTTTTACACGTTCGTGACATTATATCAAAGTTAACATATTAAAAATTCTTACATTTTGTTACTTTACAGCCATTAACTTCAATGTATTTTTTTTAGCTGGTTGAAAATGTGTTGAGATGCAGGAAAATCCTGAAGGAAACTATTAGAGACTACAAGAGGCTTGAACTTGGTGCAGAGGACAATGACTTCAACCTAGCCAGGGGTAGATTGTTCTAGATCAAAACATATTAATGTGTTAGAATGGTCCAGTCAAAGTCTAGAGATAAATCCAATTTAAAGTCTGTGGCAGGACTTGAACGTTGACGGTCATGGATGCTCTCCATCCAGCCAGCCTGAATGAGTTATTTTTGCAGTGAATAATGGACAGAAATGTCTGTACCTAGATGTAAAGAAACTAAGTCTCTTTTTGAGCTACATTGATTGCAGCGCTAAGCTGATGCTAGCATGTAGGGAACACCAATTCTTTTTCTTTACAACACCATTAGCTTTCTGTCCAGCATAGATAAGTCGACTCTTTCTTAGCACCAACTCTGAAATGGCCCAGAGGAAAGGACTGGTTTTTGTCAGGACTGGAGTTAGCATGGACTCACAGAGGCCGGCAATTAAAATGACATTTTGAGCACCTTGTTTAAAACTCCAGGGTTCTATTTGTTTTTGAAATTTGAGACAAAAATAAAACAAAACAAAAAAAAAAAGCTCAAGTTTTTGGAACTCGCAAACAAAACGTGTGGGGGGGGGGAAATAAAATGAGGTTTCCTTTTATTTTGAGAAACGGGAAAAACTCTTTTTCTTACTTTTGCGCAACCTGCCTCCACTCCTGGCAGGTCAGAGCAATTTTCCCTCAGCATTTCTTTAACTCCCACTACTGAGGTAGCATCCAAGGCCAGAGCTGTTCAACACACTAGACTGTCAATGATTTGTGTTGTGTCTAATTCATTCTCCACATGGTGGGTGCAAACACGTGCACAGACAGACAGATGGATACTGGCTAAAAGACGGATGCACACGGTTTGGCATGCACACACAGATTCACGAGGAAACCAGCGTGACCTTTGTTCCAACCCTCTGTTTCGACACTGCTAGCATTAAATGAGCCTCACTCTTTTTACATCTGCACGTTAGAGACCGATTTTTAAAGGTAAGGGGGAGGAGAGGCATGTTGGCTGTCATGATAAATTTGGATCCTTCTGGATTTAATAAGACACACAGGATTCATTTGCTATTTCAGGTCTGTGGAGCTTATGGTCTGAAGACGAGCGAATCGAAATGTTTTGTGGGAAAGACGATATGGTTTCTGTGGATGCCAGTTTTCTGCCAAACTCGTAAAGCATCCTGTTTTTTTTTAAAGCGTATTTCCTACTCAAATGGCTCTTTTAGAAGTATGTTGACTTTTTTTTATTGCTACGAGTTGTTTCTGAGCAACATCACGGGACACTGTAAAAGGCAACTGATGAGGGAGTCAATTCCCTCTCGGCTATGGAGAGTAGCACTGGTGAACGAGCAAACATTAAAGGTACAGTATGGAACTGATTAAAAAAAATAAAATCACTTTGTCGTAGCAATATAGCATGCTCCTCGTGGCTCTGATTGGTTGTTTTTGACCGGGAGCTCTACATTTCGCAGATCGCTGTAGTAGCTCAGGGAGGAGGTGGAAGAGCTTGATTTTTTTCCCCCCACAGATTATCTGTTTCATAGCATACTGTCACAACAAAGTGAGAGTTTCAGCAAATATGTCAATTTCTTTTTAAATAAATGTTACATAGGTGTGAGACATAATGGTGGCAGTATCATGCTGTGGGGATGCTTCTCTTAACAAGGTTCCCACCAGCCTGGTGGTTGGGTTCTAGGGCAGTCATTCATCCAGCAGCCCGTTGCGTTTTTGAGTTAAAAATGTTTAAAGTTGACAGGAAATTTTTTAATATCACTTGATAATTATGTGTTATTGAAAGCTTGGAAGAATAATACATGAACACTAACTATAAAGTCTTAAAGATGCAAACATTTTAAAAAGACTTAAATAAATAAACAATGCTTAGCCTGGTGGGTGCACAAGTTAAGCCTGGTGGCCCGCCAGGCTTGTAGTGCACTGGGGGGAAAACCTGCTTTAGCTGTAATCCTGCAACAAAACCCTGCTATCCACTGCTGAAGCCTTAATGCTGGTAGTGGATAGAATACAAACATATAACCAGAGCTACGTTGGAATAGATTAGATTATATGATATCTTCGCATTAGAATGGCCTAGTCAAAGCCCAGACCTAAATTCAGTTGAAAATTTTTGCTCCCTTTTCCACTCAACCTGACTGAGTTCCCAAAATACAGTGACTGGAGCAAAATGTGGTCCTACAAAGTACTTACTCTGGGGAGCTGAGTGCAGATGAACACATCTTATATA
>CAEFZX010018876.1:0-73371 GCA_903066825.1 Alfaro cultratus | reverse complement strand
TGGTGGTCATCCACCACCAATCCACTACTGCGTCCATCTGGACCATCCAGGGTTGCACAGCAGTCATCAGTGAACAAATCTGTTTGAAAATGAATCTTCATGTACTGCTGGGTCCACTCCTACCGTTTCTGCATGTGAGCACTGGTTAGAGGTGGCCGAATAGTAGATTCATGCACCGCAAGCCTCTGGAGGATCCTCCACCTTGAGGTTCCAGAGGCACCAGCAGCTTCAAATAACTGTTTGCTGCTTTGTAAGGGCATTTTAACAGCTGCTCTCTTAATCCGATGAATTTGTCTAACAGAAACCTTCCTCATTATGCCTCTATCTTTATCATTTTTTTTTATGTTTCACTCTTTCTTCTGTAGATATGCCAGATATTGGAAATGTTTGTCCAGTAATATTTGAACTCTGAGTTTTGTGTAAGAATGTAAAAACACACTTGGAGAACGTTGTTTGGGTTTCCAGGAGATTAAACCTGGAGACAGACTGAGTTATGTTGGCCTGAGCTCAGCGCTGCAGTTTCACATCCAGCCTCACCAACACAGCTTTTTCTCAGCAGATTCTTGAAAAGCTCCCAACTTTATCTCTTCATCTTAGCTGCTCTAGAAAGACATGAAGTCTGTGGACAGAAATGCAGCATTAGTCTTGTTTACCACGCAGATACTTTCTAAACAGAATTACATCACTGTCCATTTCTGAGCTGTGAAATGTGAGCGCTAATGGTAAACAGTCCCAGTTGCTTCACCCTGAATATGAATGTGGCTTAACAGTGAAAGTGCAGTTAAAAGCTGGATTTCTGCTATTTTATGTTACAGCTTTCTTACTATTATAAGGATCTAAAGCCATCTTTTGTGGATGTTTTACCTCATTTGGTTTTAATTAAGTTCTGCAGAAATCTTGAAAAAAATAAAAGAAATGTATATCATGTCTTTCCATTATTAGTTTGATGATTTACACGTCTTTAATCAATTTGCATGTTGAGGGGATGAATCGGCTCTATCAGACACCCGTCAGCTCCTTTCTTGTAATAGTGATTGATTGATTTATTGGTTAGTTAATTTTGTCTTCATACAATATATTTGCATTTGAGACTAGACCAAAAATGTTTGGTAGCATTTTGGGTAAATGTTGAGCAGGGGGTCTTCTGCCATGCTTGATCCTAACTCGACCTCTATCTCCGTCTCCTCCCAGTTGTCAGAGCTGCGGCAGAGGCTGGAGCGGGCCGAGGCCGACCGGCAGGAGCTGCAGGAGGAGCTTCACCGGGAGCGGGAGGCACGGGAGAAGCTGGAGCACACCATCGCCCAGCTCAAGCAGCAGATGGCCCAGTCTGGCATGATGGGAGGCAGCCCCTCTCCCCCTCTCACTCCCTCCACTGGACCCCTGAACGCCCACTCCCCACCCTGCTCTTCCTCCATGGCTGAGGCCCCTGTGGCCGGCCTGAAGTAACTGCGACATTTTCTTCCCGTCACTTGCCAACTCTACAGACACAAACATTTCAGCCTGACCTTCGCAGGCTCTCCTTCTGATCCCCGTTTTTAAAAGATACATTAAAAGATTTCTGTTTTTTTTTTTTTTTTTTACACACACATATATATATCTCCAGTCCTATCTTTAAACAGTATTTAAAGACTTTTTGGGCATGTATGTTTGATTTAATTTATAGTTTTTAATAAACTAACAGCTGCTTTAGAGACAGAAAGTTCCATCACTATCCTTCCCCACCTGGATCGTCGTCCTTCCTTCTCCCTGGTTCCTGAACACTCTGGATTTTGGACTCCACTGTTCCTCGCTGGTGACACTTTATGCTATCTGGCACGGCCGCCGATACCTACAGACTTTGTAAAAATGAAGCTCAGATCCTCAAGAATCAGCGAGTGGAGAAGTTTAAAATGATATCTCTCTCTCTATACAATATATATAAAAATATATATTTTCTTTTGGACTCCTTATAAACACAAATAAATATAATCATGTTAAAATATTAAGTCTTTATGGAGGAAAAAAGACCTTTACTGTACAAAAGCAGACATTTGTCATTCGCAGATGTTGTAGGACCTCATGAAAATATGTCAGTAATGACGCTGATGTTGAAGTGACTGAGTGTGAGCTCTCCCCAAAGTCCCTCTACACTTCTTGTTCTTAGCTATGAAATGCTACAGCCTCAGGGCAGATTGGTTTCCTTTTCTCTCGACCAGCCAGCTGCTGGTCTTCCTTGATCTGGGCGCGGGTCATTCAGACATCGAGCTGTGCTAGGTTTTTAAATCATTCCCTTTTAAAAACTGCTCAAATTTCTCCGTCATTTGGTTCCTATGGTTCAAATCCCTTCATGACACCAAAAAAAGTGATCAGAGTGAACAAAAACATTACCCCTCCACACTGGTAGACAACTAACTGAAAGTAGGCTACAGCCTGGGCTTTCTTCCATTAGCCTGGATTTCTTGGGTAGAATTTCAAAAGGGCCAATCAGCGAACAGAAGGAGACGATGACGTGGATTTTCTGCGCTGGTTTAGTCTGCCTTTAGCTTTAGCAATGGAGGAAATGAACGAAGCCGTTCTGTCCATGTTGGCCACACTTCCAAATATTAAGGATGGTTGTTTACAGCGCAGGTAATTTCCGGTAAGCGTCATTGCGTCAATCTTTAGCAAGTGGGTGCAATTTAAAACTTCAGCAGAGTTTAACCCTCCAGCTAGCAATCGTTTGAAAATAACCAAAGGTTCAGATGCTGTGCACTGGTTTTTGGTTTTACAGAACTTGAAAAGTCATCCTCTAACTAATTAACTAGATATTTTAAAGCTTTTTATTCTCCAGTGAGTCTATGAAGCGCAGAATGACAGCAGCTACTAAACTTAGCAAGTGTTTATTCTAGATTTTTCCTCTAATCTATGCAATAAAACCAACATAACAGTAAATACATCTTATAAATGATATAGCTTCACGGGAGTTTGCCAGTTTTCTGTTAAATATTGATAAAAATCCTCAAATCTCACCACACCCAACCAGGAAATTTGTTGAAACGGAGTAAAAAAGGAATTAAAGTTGCATTTCTCGTTTAACATTTTTTATTTATTTTTTTATTATTATTAAAACCTTCAACCTGCGGTATTTTTACTCACCCTTTATCACACTCTGATCTCACTCAGGCCCATGCTGTAGTTTGGACACAGGTGGTGGTGTTGTTTTTTTCTGCGTTACCATGACGACGCGTGAAAGAACCCGCACCGTGTCCGCTCACAACTGGAGTGTGTCGGTGCGTCGCAGCCATCCGTGCGGAACGGTGGCCCCTTGGTTCCCAGCAGATGATCAAAGCTGCGGGCTGTCACGGCCCTCTGAGCCTCTCTCTTCATTGTTAGACATTCTTGCCGTCTAAGAATGCGGGTCGCAGGTGAAAGCTGCCGGTTTCGCTGGAGTTTCGGGTTCTGTTTGCACTTATTCACGAACAGCATGAAGCGGTGATCATTTGGCACCGAGGCTCGCTAATGGCAGGCTGGGTGGCCCCGACTTCGATGGAGCTTTCCCCCCCTCCCCCCTGTTTGAGGCAGCTGTCGATGACCCACATCCAGATCAGACGCCCGGGAGGAATCCCATCAGGACCAGGCTGAAGAGCTTTTTATCGCCTCTATAAAAAGATCCCTGTGAGCGTCTATGCGGGTGCGTGCGTGTGTAAATAACTGTAACGGGATCGTCCTCGGTAAAACAAACAAAAAAACTGAGCTTCTTTTTTATGCATCTGCTATTAATGCAAATTGATAAGACATTCCACTGTGCTCCATCCTGTTCGATGCAGATTTTCTTACACAGCCTCCCTTTACAGAGACCGACCGGAAGGAGCGGACAGAGAGCAGGCGGAACAAATGTACACTCTACTGTTGTTGCATTGAAAACATTTATTAAGATGATGAAAGAAAAATGTTTAACATATAAGTGAAAGATTTATATTCACTTTGTAAATAAGGTAATCATTAATATATTAACTGTTCTTATATAAATAATCTATAAAAGGTTATATGATTTGGACCACAGCTGAGGCTGCAGTGGGCCTAATTGTTTTGCTTTCTTTTATTTAAAAAGAAAAAGGATTCTTCTGGAGTGGATGTGGGGGAATGAAGTGCATGGTTTACTCAGACATCAACTATAAAACTAAAAAAATAAAATAAAAATACTTTGTTACACACTTTTACTCCACTTTCAGAACCGACGCTGTTGTTTTTATGGATTTTATCATGACAGATTTCCTTTTTGCTATTAGAACCTTCTCCCTTAGTCTAAATCAGAAATTTGTTCAAGAAGACATTTTGGAGAAAAAACAAAAAGAAGAAAAAAATTGTTTGCATGTTTTGCTGCCCTTCCAGTTTATGTCGCCAAGTTACAATCTGTTTATTGTTAGAAAAAAAAAAAAAAAAAAAAAAAGACTGAAGATTTCCCTCCTCGGATTTTTAAAAAGGCTCATCTGCATGAATTATTGAACATGTGCAAATTTTTATCTCCCTTGTGGTTGAGAGGCTGGCCAGGATCTGAAGTCACAGTATGATCATGAAGATTGTAAACTGTAGAATAATTTGGTCTGACTATTTTTTCCCCACATTGAAATCATGTATTAACCCATCAGAAGCTAATCAGTATTACTTTAATTCTCTTGTTTGCTTCTTCAGCAGAAAATTCACCCAAGATGTTTTTTCTACTGAGGAGTTTGCATTGTAACCACACGTGGGCGCTGTTTAGTCTTTTTAAGTGTGCATCTATTACTAACCAGTAGGATGGAGGAAAAAATCCTTTTAAGATGGCATGCTGGGCCTTTCTTTGGCTTTTTGCAGCGCTTTGAGACCTTAGATGTGTTTTGTACAGTTGTGAATTTTGCCAAACCGATAAAAATGAAAAGAAGGAGCCTGGAAAATGACTGCAGGAGGCTCAGATTGACAGTTGAAGGTGGCATTTACGCAAAAATAAACCTGAATCTGTTGCTTTCCCATCAGTGCTGTTTGAAAACATGAAACGCAGTGTCTGTGTGTGTGACCATTGCATACTACGTTGCCAATACTACAGTGTGATGAGACTTTTTTGTTCTTGCATGAATTAGAGACACTGTTCTCCTACCTCATGTTGTGATATAAGATGTTTTTTTAAAGCAGAGGACACTGCATCTCTAACTGTTGAGCATCATTATTAAATGACATACCTGTAAATGCTTTTCGCCGATACCACGGTTGTATTTAGTGTTTTTTTTGTTTTGTTTTATTTCAGAATTTTTTTCCCCTCTTTCTTCCTTGATTTCAGAACCTGTAAATAAATCCTGTATAGACGATGAACTTGGATCAAATTCAAGTAAAGTTCTGTAGTGTCAAAACGAGCGTCGTCTTTGGTTTCTTTCATTTTCATTTTAATCAGACAGGATGCCAGACCAGGTGTAGCTTGTGTAGAGAAAAAACAGCGAAAACACAAAGTTAAAAGTTGAAATAACAGAAAATAATTCAAATCGGAGAGTAGTAGAAGAAGAAAGTGAGGAAAAGTGGTCAGCCTAGTGCAGTGTAAATACACAGATAATTAAATAAAACCTAATTCCTTATATGTATCAAACTCAAGGCTCTACATAGCGGAACCTTTTAAATTAGTTGTTTAAATACTATTTTATCCATCTAATCAGTTTTGTTTTATCTTTACACTATCAAATTACATTAATCTGAGAAGATGCTCTGTATAATTTTATTTAAAGAGGTACATATCTATTTTACAGGACAAATTTTCCATTAAAATTTCAGCTTTCCTTCTTTCGTCTCAAGTCCTGCGTTTTGTCTTGTGCATCCAGGCTAAAATTAACTAAAACCTCCTCTCACAGAAGCTGTCTGCAGAAACGCTGCCAAGCCCTGCAGTAGCTGCAAGGACTGACAGACTGCACATAAAACAATCTCTACCAGGAGGCTGTTGACAGAGCAGAGCCAGGCAACGTTCAGGTCCAGGTATTCACACCGGGAGAAGCAGAAGTGGGGCCAAGAAAACCAGGAAAAATGTCATTGGAAAACATGAACTGAGTATGTTGAGCTGAACTTCCTTTAGGCTAAAATGGGTTTTTTCTTGTTCAGTCGCTGCGTTTCTATTACAAATGCGTGCAGAATTTGTCAGTGTCCTGCTAATGTCAAAAAATAACATTAAATAAGACACACAATTAAAATCACGAGTTAAGAAGTCTGTTTATGCGATACATCCTTAAAAAAAACATGCTGCGCCAGTACTTCCTGTCATATTCTTCTTCGTGGTTTGCGCTTGTGTTAACATCCGGTTGTTGATCACATGACTCGTGTGATACGAAAAAAATAGTTTCCATTGCAATTTTGTGAAATAAACTAACTAAGATTCAGCAAAAAACAAAACAAACAAAAAAAAAATCCACCACATCCTTTAACTGGAAAAACTAGAAATAGTTGGCGCGTTTCCATTAAGCTAATTTATTTTCAAAATGTCAAATTACGCAATTATATTGTTAATGAAAGCACAGCTACTGACAATGTAATGTAGAATGATGCTTCTTAAACTTGGCGCTTTATTTTGAACATCATTTAGCAAGAGGACCTGTCTTTCAGCAGCTCTCGTGTCCTGGGAGATGCAGGCAATACAGTTTCTTTCACTGCGAACATTTGGTTTGTGAAAAACACTTATTAGGTAACAGTTTTATACACCTTGAACATACATTTTTCTGATTATTAAAAATTAAGCTAAGCTTTAAGTCACATCTTAGCTTAAAGTATTAGAAGTTGAGTTTCTGATCATGAATATTTAAGAATGACCTAAGTTGGACTCCAAGCTAATACATTGAATCAAATCGAGACAATCTTAAATGATACATTTTTACTAATTAGATAAATATAGATTAAGCATCCACTGGCTTCAGCCTGTTGCGTGTCCTTTCTTCATATGTGTGTTTAAGTAGAAAACTCCATGCATCTGGTTATTTTCAATGTTGTTAAGTATTTTGTAATTGTTAATGCTTTTTCTATTATGTATTATTTATTGCATGTCTATGGATGCTATTTTTCTTTTTGGGTTTTTCTTTATTTTTGAAAAAAAAGTAATAAAATTAAATCCAACCCAGCATAAATCCAGAAACTCCTGTTTATTATTATGATTAAATAAGCCTTAACCTATAACATGCAATACCCACAATGACCACTAGGTGCTGGTGGGTTGTTTAGTAGAAAACCAAGTTCATTAATTACAAGTCAGTAAAATAAAGTCTACCCCTGCCTGGATTCTAACAATGATGTTATTTTAAATCTTGATTGAATTTGCTTCAGCACTGCAGTAAATATTTACAGCTGCTTGTTGAACACTGACAATATCAAACAACAAGGGTTTCCTATTAATTTTATCTTATTGAAACTTGAAATTTTAACTGCTAAAGTTACAAATGAAATGTTTTTCAGAAATACTTGGAAATGTGGATTTCCAGGATAAATTGTAAACCCTTTAGAGCTTTTAAGAAGCCTTTAAAAAATAAATAAATAAATAAATAAATAAATAAATAAATAAATAAATAAATATATATATATATATATATATATGTAGTGAGGAATAAATTATAACTACCACACATTATTCCCACTTCGAATGACTAAAACCAAACACATGCGTTACACATAATGAGAACATCACAGCTTGGCATTTTGTGGGAGTTTTGCCCTTTTCAAGCCTCAAACATTCAGCTTGGTGTGCTACTGACTGCCGAAATGAGAGTGAACACCAAGGGGAGATCAAAAGAAGATTATTACATTTTATTTATGCATTACACTAAATCAAGTTAGTAATTGTGTACAAAATACGAGTGATGCACTTGTTTTCCAATAATTACTCTGTTAGTTTAGATGCAACACAGTTAACCTTAAAAAAGCGGATCTACTTCTTTTTACAATCCGTTGCATTGCTATTTTTTATATTTTCTTTTCTTTTTTGGCAAAAGAACATGGAGTATCTTATGGTACTGATTCCAGTTTCTGTAACACTGCGTGTAGTTCTGAGCGTGACCAGCTGGGGCAAACATGGCGCTGTAACGCGTAGTGGTCACCCGCCATAGCTTCCTGTGACGTCATATCGCTCCTGCTCTGTAATGTTTATCTTTTAATGTCTCTTCTTTAAATGTACTGTCGTTATTTTCTGTATGTATCCTTGCCTTTCGTGTCCGTGGGTCGACACGAGCTTTGTTTAGTAGTCTGTGGAAAAGTAAGGCGTCACTTCGTTCAGTTTTGCGGCGTTTCCTGACGGCTAGCTAGCTGAGCTATTGCTAGGTAACGTTATCTGTCAATGGTTTGTGAGTGACAGCAGCTAATCCGGGTGCTACAGTCACTACTGGAGTGCGGTACTTTACACAAGAAGGTTGTCTGACTCAAACTGGGACACAAGTACCTCCAGTTCGTCCGGTTAGACTATAAATACACCTGCATAATATTTGATCTGAAACGCCTAAGTTGATAATAATATGTAAAATGATTGGTGTGTTGTTGTTTTTTTAACATGAATGGGATTTATGTTTCATGTTTGTTGCGTACAGGTTTCTCTCTTTTATTTTTAATGCTCTTTTTAGTCACACTTTAAGGCTCCAGATAATTAACTAATTTTAATACCACACAAAGGAAATTTTGAACGGAGATTTAAAATGTTGATTTCTTTTCTCAAGAGCAAAAATCTATCCAAACCCACCTGATCCTAAGTAATAAAGTAGTTTCTCACTAAACCTAAAATCTGCTACCTGTTTTCCAACCAACCGTAGAGGAATATGGTGCACATTGTTTTTTTTCCCCAGAATTGTTTTAATTAAACTCAACAATACTTTTGGTCTAAAAGGAAATTAAATGTCTCCCTAACTCTTATCTCCAAAGAGTTGTTGTGGAAGGTGATGGTGTGTGCAGAAGAATCTCCAGTAGCAGGCTGTCTTGCAACTCTTGCAAACTGCCTCTAACTGAAGACTGTTAATGTAGAGTTCAATACTGAGGCAGCAGAAACGGTACTGGACAGTAACATGTTCTGGATGACACCATCTGGGGTCTGCAAGCACTGTTAATCCATTTCATTTGCTTTTGTTTGTTTTTACGTCAGATTTAATGAGCTGCAGAGCCGTCCGGTTGGCTAAATTACAAAAAAGAAATTTTTGTGAGTTATTTTTGGGAAGAATTAATTCCCAAAAAAGTCTTGGGGATACTATTATTTATGTATTTTTTGGTTTTTTTAGTTTGGTCCACAGTGTTTTTAACCTTTACGTATTTTTTGTTTTACCTTGTTTCTTTTTTGTTGTTGAGTCAGGGTTCATCACCCTGATATTGGAGGAAAGTGAGGTCTGCAGTGCTTTAGACGTTGTTGAGGGTTCGTTGGGATAAATTAAGGCGAATTTCTGGTAGAGTGGCCAAAAATTCTTTAGTGTTTTCTCCATTTGGTTATTGGTGGCTTTTACTGTAGTTCATTTGAGTCACAAAGACATAGAACCCTTTTCAGTCAGTGCATTAGGACCATTGTACATAAAAAAAAAAAACAACTGAAGGAGTAAGTGTCTGCCAAAAAACAGAAATTTTCAGAATAATCTCAGAAAATTTCTGGAAAAAACTTGGAAATTTCTGAGTTTGAAAAGTCAGTTGGAATAAAAAAATAATAACTTTGAGATTAATCTTGAAGCTTTTCTAGGAAAAACTTAGAAATTTCTGAGTTTTCAAACTCAGAAATTTCCCCCAAAAAATCTCTAGAAAATGTCTTAAATTAATCAAAAAACTTTTATGGAGTTTTATGGCAAAAATTTACCCCTCCTTTTTTTTTGTTTGCAATGCCCCTAATATGCCTTGCAGAAGTATGTCAATAAGCCTCTCATGTTATTATTATAATTTTTTCAGCATATGACCTGGTGTCCGTAGCTTTTCTCCCTTAATCTTAATAGATTAAATAATTATTCCAAAGCGCTCATTGTTTTTTAGGATGGAGAACTCAGAGGCCGGTCTGTCATCGAGGTCTCTTCCAGCGTTGGACCGGAGCGTGTCGAGATCCTCTGGCTGTCCTGATCAGCAGCCGGACTCGACCAGGTCCTCGAAGCACAGGGACCAACCGTCCAGGTCACCTAGGAGACGGAGGGAGGGGAAGAGGTCACAGCAGTGGGGGGATGATCATGAGCAGCGGCTGTGGGAGATGGAGCGGCGGAGGTTGCCAGGCCAACACGAGCACTTGGAGCCCGCCGGTTCATCGTGCGGCGCAGCGGAAAGCTCTCCTAAGAGGTCTGTGCTCCAGGTGGCTCGGTTTCTGCTGCTCCAAAAATGAGGCGATAACTCCTCCTTTTTTTATCCTTTTCCTCACAGGAGAGCTCACTTTCTGCATGGACCGTATCCAGCCACTCACTTTGGACCCAAAGCCTGCATTCTGCCCAACCCAACTTCAGTCATGTAAGCAAGAGGCTGCGAAATAAGCTGAACTTTGTGTACACTGACTGCTTGTTAGATCAATGGCACAGAGAAGTTTGTGCAACTGAGTTAGATAAGAGAAAGTAAAAACGTACTTGGCTCGTTTTAAAGCAGTCTGGTTAACTTTACTGTCAGCTGTTCTGAAATGATTTAGGTCTGAACACATACAGGTGGAATATTTTATACAATGCCTGCTGTTTACCACACAAAGAAGAGGAAAGACAAATGGTAAAAGGAGGAGAGGACATTTTTATTGTTATATTTGGAATTTGACCCGGATTCTCTGCTGTAGCTAAGAGTCACAGCGGTTAATGAACGACTTTACTGCTCAGAAATGTGGAATAATCTTTATTTAATTCAGAAAATGTGGTATGTGTGGAACATTTGCTCTGGTAGTTTATATTTTCCTGTTTGTATCTTGTTTCTGACAAAGGGTCATGGTGTTGCACTGTGTATTTCTGTGTTTGTTTCCTTGTGTGTGTATGTAATATTTTCCCTACGTGTTCCAGGCACATCCAGGACCCGGTAAGTCAGAGGCTCACCTGGAACAAAGCTCCGGTCAACGTGCTCGTCATCAGGAAGATCAGGGACGAGAGTCTGGTCGAGCCTTTCAAAGAGCTCTGCAGGTTTCTAGTAGAGGTATGAGACAGATGTGTGATCAAACACGCAGCGGTTAACTCAAGTACTGTGTAAACATGCAGAGCTCTGAAGAATATTCACACACTTTGCACTTTTTCATCTCTTATTACGTTGCAAAAGCAGATTTTAATGCTTTTTTTTTTGTGGGCTCTAGTGTCCCTTATTTGACAGTAGGCTGACAGGAAGGGGGTAAGACATGCGGCAAATGTCGCCGGGTCCGGGAGTCGAACCCGCGACAGCCGCGTCGGGGACTCAAGGCCTCCAAATGTGGGTCGCGCTATTCCCTACGCCACCACAGCACGCCCCAGATTTTAATGTTTTTAATGGGGGATCTAATGCCATAGGCCAGATAGAGTGACATATTTGTGAAATGGAAGTAAAAAATTGTAATGTGCTTTGCATTTTTATTTCTTCGTTTTTCTTCTATTTCACAATTATGCACTACTTTGTGTTGGATTACCACAGGAGTCAGCAATATTTTCCATTCAAATACCCAGTTTTCCCTCAGCTGCAACAAAATAAAACCTTCGTAAAACCACAAAAAATTATTTTCTAAATATATACTACATAAAATGTTTTATTTATGAAAGCTAACAAAATTAAATTAAAATGTATTTCTATTTACAAATATTAAAACAAAATTAATCCTCTATTACAAGAGGGGAAAAAAAAAATTATATATAAAAAATTAAGAAAATTTTTGAACTTTTAAAAGCCTGTTGTAGATATTGTATGCAGATTTTGCATAAATACATCTAAAATTACCATCTCTAATTGCATCCATAATCAAAAACTTTTCCTTTTTGGTTTTGTAAGTGCCACAGTGGACTCCTGATTTACCACATAAAATCCAGCAAGAAGCAAAGGTTTCATATTCTATGTAAACCATACAGTTAAGTTTATGTCAGCTTGGTGTTTGCACATTAACATAACATTTCCAGTTAAAATCTGGTGCAATTTAATAAAAGAAAATAAATCTAAGATATACAGTATATACTCAAACACCAATATATGCTTTATAAAAAGGCAGAATGGATTTCCTAAAACTTTACATGCATGTTGCATACACAACAAAGACACAACATCTTAGTACTCTTGAAATGAGACAAGATACAGGAGCTTGTTTTAATTAAAAAAAAAAAAAATCCTTACATTTGATTTAAAAAAAGTGCTAGATCCACTGGCAGATTATTTCACTCATAACATGGTAAAAATGTTTTAAGAGTGAAACTGTAACTTTTTTGTCAATATTAAGGAATTGTTGACTTAAAACAAGCTCCTATATCTCTGAAATTTTACTTGCAAGTTAGTTTTGTCTTATTTCAAGTGTATGAAGACATTTGCAGTAGAAACTAGACAAAATACTTTTTTGTACACCATGGTGGGGTACTTTGTACAAGCTTTTTGAAGCGCCACCTTAATATTTGGAGGTGATTTTACAGTATTAGCACACCTTTTTTTGCTTTTTATTTTAATATCTGGACAGAATCTTCTGTTCATTTTTTGAGAAGAGAGTAAACCTCTTCGCCTCCACTGAACATGAGTTCCTGCTGAGGAATTTGTGGTGCCAAAGAGCAGCAGGTCTAACCACCATCAATCCAGGAAATGTTTCAGACAAGCAGAGGAACGCTCCAGTCTGGTCTCCTGCAGCTGTGGCGTATTTTAACCACATGTTTCTAAAACCAGACGTTCAGAGCCGACCTGCAAGTCGACATGTTTGTATTTCATCCAAACACCACCACGCTGAGCCGCAAGCTAACGGTGTGCGATTCGGTGTTGTGGCTAAAGTGTGTGTTTGTGCTTCAGGAGAAGCAGATGATGGTGTATGTGGAGCGCAGGGTAGCAGACGACGCCACGCTGTCGAAGGACGAGGCCTTCGGCTCCATCCGCAATCAGCTCTGCACCTTCAGAGAGGGTGAGACATCTTCGCGTCTCACAGCAAAGCCATGCAAGCTGTCTGTGATGCAACACCACCATGCAAAAATATCCACTTCAAAGATTTCTGCTGATTATATCTCTGTACATATGTAAATATACAGTAAATGATGCTGTGTGACATTCAAATCAGAAAATTATTATAATACTGCTCTTATTTAAATATTTTACAGAATTAGCACATTTAGAAGCACCCCTAAATTAACTTTATAGATGTTTTGTCTTTTTGTTGGATGGTGTTACTGATAAATAATCACCAGTTTCTAGTTTTGTTTATTCTCTTTTTGTGGGTTGTTTGGTGTTACGAGTGTTTAAACTTTGTGTCATAATAATTAATTTCTTCTAAAAAGGATCTACAGTTTCTTCCTGTTTCATCTTAAGCCAGAGATAAAAGTAAACACAACCTCTGTTTTATTTCCATTATCTTGAGAATTGATTTCTAAATAAAGCCAAATACAAACGTGAGCTTTTTTTAAGGTGGATTTTATTGTAATAATTAACATTACTGGTGAATATGTGAATAATACAAATTTTATATCAGTAGTAAAGAAGGATTAAATTTCTGTATCTATGAAAGAAAGTAAAAAGAGGAAGTACCAGGATGTTATCAGTTTGCTTGAGTGTAATTTAAACATACAGAATCATAAATAAGTATTTACACCCCTTGAACTTTTCCTCATTTTGTGACATTAAAACCATCAACACGTACAAAAGTTTTGCAATAGTGACACTGCTTTAAAAGCAAACAGTGTCTGCTAAAATATTCATCCACTTGGACTTTTTACTCTTTTTTATTGATTTAATTTTGATAAAAGTAATAATGACAATTGGACATACAGCATCAGAATAATTACCAACTTCTTGTCAAAGTACATCTATAAACTGCTTCTACATGTCAGTCATAATCAACAAAATTCTGCTTTTTTGATAAAAAAAAAAAGACAAAAACCTCCTTATCAAATTTAAAACAAATTTTTATAATGAAATGGTAGTTAAATAAAATATTTAATCTAAAAGTAGAGGTGATAAAACTTGAGGTTTTGTTCAAATGAAAGCGTTTTTGGCCATATGGATATTTACACTGGATCTTTTCGTTCTAACATGGAAAACCTTGGCTCCTCTTTTTATTTAACATGTTAAAAGCAAAACAAAGTTATCAAAGATCAGAAATTGGTTTTAACATTTTGCATTTGATTTGGGGAAAATATAGATCAGATTTTTACCACTCTAAGTATTGCAGTTTTTTAAGGTGTCAAAACAAGAAGAGAAATAATCTTTTCCCCCCTGCCTGACTGGAAGCCATTTTCACCATTGTGTTGTTTCGTAATTTGTGGGAGAATTTGAAATGTTCAAGTGTTTAGTTGGAAAAATTAATAACTAATTTTTCCAACTTGGAGATTGAACGCAGTGAAGATGAGTTTGATGTCAGTCCCAAATCCAAAATTCAACATCACAATGACAAGTTTTATCTGTAATGTTTGTGAGTTCAGGTTATGACGATATCTCTGACTGCATCGACCTGATCATTTGTCTGGGTGGCGATGGGACGCTGCTTTATGCCTCTTCTCTCTTTCAGGTATTGATACTTTGATAAAATGAGATGGATGCAAGATATTATTGACTGCTGTAAGAAAAACATGGAGTATTGATGTATATTTATCTCATTAGTTGACTAGATTAACAATGTTTAACAAGTTTAAGGAGTTTTTATCTCAGTTTTTGTGAATCAGAAAGTTTTTCTTCAGTCTGCTTAGATATCTGGATTTAGTTTTTCATTTCTACCATAATTTTCCTTTAGCCTAAAATAACATTCAGGAGATGTTATTGCAAAAGCTGAAGAAAAGCCAATTAACTTACAATACAGGAGATCTTTTCAGAAACCTAATTACTGAGTAATTATGCTATAACATCACTTTTTGTACATTTCTCTCCTGATCAAATTAAGTTTTGGAAACTTCTCTTGTTTCAAACACATCACTAATTTTACTTTCTGTATTTTAATTATGTCTCTCAGAAGTTTTGCATGTTTCTTGTGAATCACTTATCGTCACAGATGTGACAGAAATGTTTTAGTTTAAAATATTTTCACAGCAACTGAATTTGAATAGATTTTGCTGATATTTTGTACTGCAGACTCTCTTGTTCAGAAAAGTTTTGATGCACACAGATTTCCTGCTTCTTCCTCTCCAGGGCAGCGTCCCGCCAGTGATGGCATTCCACCTCGGCTCTCTGGGTTTCCTGACTCCCTTCAAGTTTGAGTCGTACAGAACCGAAGTGGCCAAAGTGTTGGAAGGTAAAGCGAAACTATCCGTGAAACTGTAAGCAATCTGTTCAATCGAGACACACAAATCTAAGGAACTGAGTGTGTTGTGCTGTGGTCAAAGGGAACGCGGCCATCACTCTGCGCAGCCGTCTGAAGGTGAAGGTGGTGAAGGATATGCTTCAGAGGACGGGGCAGCAGCCGGAGAGCAGAGAGCCGCAGATGGAGCACAATGGCCTCCTTCCTCATGGACACACCAACAGCGAGGCTGGGAAGGTCACCCTGCAGCTACAGGTGAGAGGTTTCTGTTTACATACTGAGCTTGTTTAATGCAATGTTTTTGTTTTATTTTTAATGAGAAAATTAGGATAACATCAATGTTTCTTGGCTTCACATCTCAAAAAGGGAGAATAAATTGTTTTATTTTTAGATATATTGGCACCAACATTGGTATCAGTCGATATTAGTAATGTTTTAACATATCGGTATCAGTCTGGTAAATAAAAGCAGGTCGATATTAACAACAAATATTTGTTAATATCATCTTGTTGCCATTTGTTTCTGACCATTTTCATTCCAAAAGTGTTGAAACAGTAGAGAAATATATACAATATTGGTAAATATTGGTTATCGGCCATAGCAGCAGTATTAAAATATGCATCCCTAATTATTATTTGTATTTCTATTACTACAACTTCATATTAGCGTTCTAAAAATATTAAGTAAAACACATTTTAATGAGTTTATGAGTAACTAATAAACTATGGCTGTCACTTTAGTAAGTGATTATTTAGATTTTCGATTATTTGAAAGAAAAAAATTTTGGCACATTCTGCATATTTTTTTTTTTAACCATTTAAGCTTTTTAATACAATATTGCACATATATTAGAAATGCAAATGAACAAATGATTAACTCCCTTTTTAAAATAAGAAAATTTACTTTTTATTGCCTAAAATGCAGTACAATAGCACTCCTTTAGTGTGGAATTGATCATTAGTAGCAAATAATTGTCAGCAGTAAGAACAATGCTTCTAACATCAACATGAGCAAAGCATCACTTTCTGCTTTCATTCACATCAATGCAGTACAGGGTTGATTTGTTAATTATTTATTCTATTAACTGATGATTAATTAGATAGCAAAAGGCGCTTTATAGGAGAAATGTTTATTTTTTTTTACAGGATTTGAACCTGGTGAAGCTAAAACTATGCCACTCGAGGAGTTCTGGGTGGAACATATTTACAGACAGACATTTTTTTTCTTAATTTAAATCCAAAATGTATATTTCTTAAACAGTTTTGGTTTAATTTCTGCCCTGAGTGTGTTGTTTTTAAGCAAATAACCTTTTTGAGACTGATTGAACCCATGATGGTAAAAACAGCCATGAAGTTGCAGTTTGTTGTTGGGATTAACCCACATTTGCAATACTCTTCTATTTATGCTCTATATTCATTATTTGGCATCTTAGTTTCTAAGTTATTTATCAGGTTTGGGCACTAAAGATGGTGAAAGTCCATCCAGCTGGCCAAATATTTTATCTTCAAGCAGAATCTGAATGTATTGGAGCTGTAGCATAACAGCTTTGCCTTCTCTAATCTGATCTCTGGCTTGAAAAAGGAAGTATGACGTGTTTTTGTGCAAAGGCACGTTTTGTACATGAGCCACCTGCTGTGGGAGTGAGTGTTTCCTCCACCCAAATTGATAAATCCGGGAATGAATGTCAGATGTTTGATTAAAAAGGCCCTTTGTTATTCCTTGTAATTGTGAAAACGTATTCCTGATTTTTCCTCTTGTTTTTTTCTGTGCCTTCACTTGATCTGGACGAACCACGTGGCAAAAGAAATGCATTATGCGCATTCTTAAAGAGCCATAGATCCGTATTCCACAGGTGCTTTGTGTGTTTATTTGTAATTATAATGACTCACCGACCACAGCTGCGAGCGGTCCTCCTCCTGTTGCTGTGTTGACCTTCTCTCTCTCCACATTTTAAGTCTCTTTAGCTGCTGGAACATCGTCCACAGATCGTCTGCAGCTTTTTGTGATTTATCTCAGACTGTAAGCTGATCTATCTCTGCTGCTGCCTAGCAACTAGCAAAACATTTCCTCCTTATGTTGCTGACTCTTATGGCAACCTTTTCTAACTAAGGTTGGGTTCACACTGTAGCCTGAAGTGACTCAACTCCATTATTTTTTTTTTTGATGTAATGCGACCTGTATCTGATCTTTTCATGACAGTCTGAACAACTCAAGTCGGATTCCTTTCAAATGCGACCCTGGCCACATGATATCTGACATGTATCCGATTCAAATGTGATTTAACAATCAGCTCACATTCATCCGACCTGAACATCATTGATACTCGACAAACGTCATTCTGCGCCCTGATACGCGCAAGCGGGAAGGAAAACAACAACCATAGCGGAGTGTAATGTTGATTAAGTTGTTACTGTACTGGCTCTGGTCGGACAAAGACCTCAAAATTGTAAGTTATGCTCCACAGTTAGCATCCATGTTTACTTCCGCTGACACTGAGCACTACTTCTTCTTTATGGCGGTTGGCAAAACACTAAGCGCGCTCTCTATGTGTGACATTATTGGCCCTCTACTGCACATGCGGGACACTTTCAGGTCGTTTGCAGTTCACACTAGAGATCACATAAACAAGTCGCATATTTTGGAAGTGTGAACGACCACAGCAAAAAAAAGAAAATCTGATTTGACAAAAAAATCGGCACCGGAAAGCTCAAAAGGGATGAAACAGGACCACTACACTGTTTTCTGTTTAGCCTTTCTGTTATCCGCTAAAAGTCTTACTCTCATTAAGCCTGAAATGTCGACATGTTACTAAAAACAGCTTTTAAGATGGCTTTTTAGTCCTTTGTGTTTTCAATGAATTAACACTGAAAATCACTACATTTGAGCTGATCAGAGGGAGATCATCGGTTTGAGCTTCAGACCAATCTGTTCCCAGTCACTTGTCGTTTTCTCTGTGCATCTCTAACGATTGAGAGTTCATTTAGTGTTTGTGCAGCAGCCTACTTTATTGTCGAAGTTCTTTTTACTGCAGAATAAATGCAGAACATTTCTTTGAATCCAATAACCTCTTGGTTTAGCTCCTCTGATGCTGCGGTTTTGTGACAAAGAGCTCATGCGACCACAGGCTGACGAAGCGAGCTGTTGGGATTTCAATGTTAACCTCAGAAGCGTTTGTGTGCGCACGCAGAACATGAGTATGGCTCGGCGAGGGAACATCCACCCGGTCTCCATGATGACCGTCATAACAAAGCTCACAGGAGAGAACGCTGGATGTTGTGAAGTTCTGTTGAGCCCGTTTCCATGGAGACAGTGGCGTCAAAAGTGGAGTCGTCACCAAATGGGTATTTAATGATTCCTGATGCTCTCAGTCTGGCACAGAGTGTAACTAAACAACACGCCTGACTGCACGCACTCGCACACCTGTCTGTGTTTTGTCAGTTTCTGCTCGGCTCCCTCCGCCCCGTCGTCTCGCTCCAGAGGGGTTTTTCTTTCCCTTTTTTTTGTTCTCATCAGTGAAGCACAGTGATAGATTGTTTTTACTGCTCTCTGAACCCCACTTATACCCTCACATTACATCACGTCTGCCGTCTCCAGCAGGCAGGATGTTTGAGTTGAGATCTGCTGACGTCAGCACATCTGCCAGACATCACAGCTCAGCGGTGCAGAATGCCGTGTGATGGAGGTGCAGAGTGTGATTTGTTATGCGGTGGGTCCACTGTTGGTTTCCCTCCGGGCTGTAGGACTGTAAGTCTCAGTCTGCTGGTGGAGGATTTGTTGTTTTCGTTGACAACATGGATTAAACGTAATGTCTGTGAGAGGGGATTACACACCGCAGACTCCAGAGAACCAGGATGTGCATCAGTATCTAATTATTCATACAGCTTTTTTCAGTTTAATAAATGAAATTCATGTAGGTTTAGCTGGGTTGTTTTTCAGCTGTGACACAGATGTTGCATTTAGTAACATCTAAATGGCCCTTTTAACAGAGGGCCAATAAAGTCTGTAGAAACCTGGGAAAGTACTGACTTGATTATTTTTTCCCCCAGTCTGAATAAGTTTGATAAATGCAGCAAAAATACAAAATCTCACCAAGTATTTTTTTTTTGTATAGTTTCTAGTGCAGATATCTTTGTATAGTTGAAATAATAACAATAATAAAAAAATAACAACTTATAAGTTACTTTAAAACTTATTTTAAGTCAATAATTCTTTAATATTGATAAAAAAAAAAGTTTTAGCAGATTATTTTACTAATATGTTGGGAAAAATGTTGTGTTATAAGTAAAATAATCTGCCAGTTGAACTAGTAGTTTGTTGTAAACAATATTAAGGACTTGTTGACTTAAAATAAGCTCCTATCTCTTGCTGAAAAGTTTCTTGTAAGTTATTTTTTTCTTAATTCAAGTGTACTGAGATATTTGCACTAGAAACTAGACAAAAATACTTTATAAGATTTTGTGTTTTTGCAGTGGAGTTAGAAAACAGAAAACAGATTAAGATTTCGCTTCTTACTTCATGGAACAAGAGAACAAAATCACGTTTATTGTGGGATAATAATCAAAACTTAAGTTTTTGCTTCACTTTTTAATTCATTTTGCTTTGAGTGACACACACCCAGACGCATACACACCCCCACATGCACACAAACACACGCACGCACACACACACGCACACACACAAACATTAAGAGATGAAAAAAAAAAATTGATTTACTGTTTTAATTTGGACTTTAGATGTTTTCCTTTCTGTTTTAAATTGGACCCACTGTTACTGAACTTGCTTAGAATTTTTGTTTGTTTTTGGACTTTAGAAAAGTTATTTAAAGTTTATAATCTAATCCAGACTATTCTGGGTTTTATCTGACCCAGGTTTGGTAAATGAAAGACTGTTTTAGTGTTGTGTTGTTTCTTAAATTGTGTGGCAAAAATAATAATAAAACTAATCTATTTTGTATTCAAATATAAATAATGTCATAAAAACTGATTAAATGAGTCTGGAAAAGTATGAAATAACTAAATGGTCTTTTTTTTAATCTCTTTACTAGAAGATTTATTAGCATAACAAGTCTATTTTGTTCCAGTTTTACTCAGAGTCAAATTAATAAGCAAATTTAATAACGGTGAAGTCAAACCACAAGCACCAGTTGAAATCAGCCCATCGTCCTAATTTGCAGAGCGATTGTTAACAGATCATGTCTTCTTTTGTTAGCAATGGTTACCTCCAGAGAAAAGCATGCAGCATCATTGCTTTGTGTCAAAATGACCTCAGATGGGAGGAGATTGCAGGGAGGAATATTTATTCTGGAAGAACATCAAAAACCTAAATGTAAGGGTAAGAAGAGGTCAGTAGGAGATCCACAGTGTTTATACAAACAGTTTAAAAGAAAAAGCATTACAAGATCTGAATGATTATATTTGAAACAGAAAAGTATCATTTACTTCTCTTCATGTGAAAAATTACATAGCTGAATTTTAAAGATATAATACTGTTAGAGATTTATTAAATGCATAGAACTAGGTCTGCAACTATCGATTATTTTAATAATTGATTAATCTGTTGATTATTCTGGTGATTAATCTTTAAAAGAACTTGTCATTTTGTGCTATTTTTTCATTTAACCACTTAAGCCTTTTTTATATAATATTAGACATACATTAAGAGATGTAAATAAACAAATGATTCAATTCATTTTTCAATTAAGAAAATAAAAAAAATTATTGCCTAAACTACCATAACAGCATTCCTTAATGAATTAAAAGCTGGTCAAGCTAAAACTATGCAATCGACAAAGGTGGTTTTAATCTTCTGGAAAAGTATGAAATTACTAAACGGTCTATTTTTAAATTTTTTTTTGTTGCTTCTTTACAAGGAGATTTATTAGCACAACAAGCCTATTTTGTTCCAGTTTTGAGTCAAAGCTCTGAGTCAAAACTGGAACAAATCTACTATATATATCTCTATATATGTATATATATATATATATATCAATTACTGCTCTGAGTGTGTTTTTTCAGCAATTAATTAATTATTAAATTGGTTGATTATTTCAATAATCTGATTAATCGTTTCTGCTCTAGCGTCAGTGTCAAACCATTGGTCTCTGAATATTAACACTTTCTGGCTTCTGGCCTGTAGATGTCACTACAGTAACATATTTAACTATATACAGACTATTACACACACTGTAGCACAACAGTATTAAAGAATTAGCATTTTAATCAGCCTTTCTGCATATGTTTGTTAAACTTCCAGACTAAAAGGGTTTGTGGTGTTTGTGTTTCTAAAGTCCTTCTAATTTGACGCAGGTGTTAAATGAAGTGGTGGTGGATCGAGGCCCGTCTTCCTATCTGTCCAACGTCGATTTGTACCTCGATGGGCGGCTCATTACTTCAGTCCAGGGAGACGGTGAGACGAGAAAACACTTTTTTTTCTTTTTGTTCAGCTTCATCTCAAAAACAGGGTGAAAATGTCCGTGTCCTCCAGGGGTGATCGTGTCTACGCCCACTGGCAGCACGGCGTACGCAGCTGCAGCAGGAGCCTCGATGATCCACCCAAACGTCCCCGCCATCATGGTCACACCCATCTGTCCACACTCCCTGTCCTTCAGGCCCATTGTGGTTCCTGCTGGAGTGGAGCTCATGGTGAGACTCTGTGTGAAGAAGCAAAGCAGAGGGAAAAGCAGGGGGGTTTATTTATGTACGTATGGAAAAAGGAGAGATTTAGGAGAAAGGTTTGTGCTATCAGATGGTATTCCATATCCATAAGTTTTAATTTCATGCTTTAAGTGGGCCGGTATGCAGCTATATCACTTAAAAATGGAGAACTCAGCAAAGAATCAGGGCATGAAGACAGAAACTCCACCTCTGAACAGTGAAAAATCAACAGTGTGCATGACTGGCAGATCAGGTGAAAAACATAACATGAGAACATCTGGAGAAAACAACAAAATGCAAGCATAAACTAAGAAACTGAGTACGAAGGAATATATGGCAATAACGTGTCTATTTACTCTCTGTGTTAAATAAGCACCAGTTTGATGATTGATATACACCAAACTGGTGGTGTGACCTTTTCTGGTTTTTCCACAGTTTTCACTTCACGCCGTTGTTTTTAGTTTGAGTTGCTGAAGCCTTTCCTCTGCCTACATCCCCCAGAATGCTGCGTGGTTCTCGGATGGACTTCAGGAAAATTATTGGTCATTCCATCAGACATGTTATCTATTGATATTGTTATTGATTTATTGTCATGTAGGAAAGGTCAGTAGAAATGCAAAACTAGTATTTGCCTCAAACATTTCTGTCACTCTCAGGGATTTATAGGTTAGTTTCAAAGGGATTAAAGAGAAGATGTTCTTCGTTGAAACCTCTTTTTGTTTGCCAACAGATCACTCTGTCCCCTGAAGCGAGGAACAACGTCTGGGTGTCGTTTGACGGCAGGAGGAGACAGGAGATCCAGCATGGAGACTGGTACATTTTATACATTTCATCAACGCTCCTCGTCTGTTTCAGCTCCTCTCCTTACCCTCCTTCTGTTTTTTTCCTCCTGACAGCATCAAGATCACCACGTCTTGTTACCCCGTGCCGTCCATCTGCTGCCATGACCTGGTGTATGACTGGTTTGAAAGCCTGGCGCAGTGCTTGCACTGGAACGTTCGCAAGAGGCAGGCCCGACTCGCTGACGTCTCAGACTCTTCGGACACGGAGAACTAAAAGAACGACGGCAGAGGAGATCAGGTTCGCTCCGAGATATGAGCAGAAAGCAGAGGCAGATCAGTGTAACACAGCTGCACTGTACAGGCTGTTATAGTGAGTTTACCCCTGAGTCATAATATCTTAATCCACACTGCGCTTTAATTTGATGTTTTTATGAGAGCATGCAGACACCTAATGCAATATGAGCATTGAGGAGATCATAGCACTTCCCATACATAAAAAAACAGCATGCTATAGGAAAAACGTAGCATAAAAACAGCCTCAATAAATAAAACCTAAGTAGACTGAACTTCCTATTACATGTAAATTTGTACATATTGATCTCTAGTTTAAATGTATCTGTTATATTTATGTTCGTATATGTCAACAAGTTGAAAATATTACTAATGATTACCTGAAGTTTGTGTTTTCCTGCAGCATCTAGATCCGTCATTTTGTTTGCACTGTAGTTACGTTTGAAGCTAAAGCTGCACTCAGACTGTACAGGACTGCAGCACAGCTACGTGAATTTCATGTTTATGAAACTGACAAATAATGATGCAGAAAGCCATAATGTGAAAATAAAAAGCCTGACAACTGTTCTCTTTATTAGCTTGATCTTTGCATGTTTAGCCTTTAAAAGAAGGATGAAAGTTGTTAGCAGAGCTATTTTACAACTTTCTAGAATGATTATGTACCAAACCACAGAATGCAGCATGTGATGATATATTTAATGTTTTATCACAATGATATGCACATTCTACATTTTCATAAATGGTAAAATCACCAAAAAAGTAAAATATTTTATATAGATACATTACATAGTTATTTCTGTTACATTTTCTTGTCTCAGATAAACAAAATTCTAAATGTTTTTAAAGAAATATGCAAGACAGCTAGTTGTCTGGCTAATGGTGACTAATTTCTGAAGAAACTGGCTGTTCACAAAAAGTTGAGTGGAAGGAAAATGTTTGAAAGAATAAGTGACGAAGATCCAGAGTTTTCTGTAGATTCAGAAACAGCTAGAGGCAGGAGTACTTGAACTGCCACCACATAAATGCATCCAGAGGCCACAGCTGTGGAAATTCAACTTCTGAACAGGAGTCATCAGAAATGACAAAAAACTATGTGGTATTTGATATTCTCGGTTTTCACATTTTCTGGCTTGTGTCAGGACTTCAACAGGGAAGTATATGAATGGAAAGTTAAGTGGATGTAAAAAGTAATAACTGAAAACAATAGAAACTCATTGAATGAGCTTTCTGAGAAGTAAATATTATATTACTCATAATCAAAATGAATAAAAATAAACTGATGAATGGATCTGAGTTTCACTTTCAAACTAAATTACCAAAATAACACGTTTTCCAAGATATATTTGTATTACATCCTAAACTGACAAATAGTTTTGTTATAACCCTTACATTTTCCCCACAGAAACAGAAACTACACACATTCTCTTGATGCTTTCTAGGTTTTTATTGCAATAACATACAGATATAATCCAGACATCCAATTTCAGTAAATTACACTTCGATATCTTAGAAGACAGTCTTGAGAGTGATATCGACAAGATGGTAAAAAAAAAAAAAAAACAAGACACCAGAGATAAAATGTGGAAGATTTTGTTTTTTTTTAAAAACATTTTCACTTGAATTTTCCCCGGAAATGTGCGACGAGAAGCAGCAGCAGCAGCAGCAGCATAGGGTAATACTACGATACACAACAGACCGATAGTTTGCAACAGTCAAGAACAGCTGGGAGAATCGTTTTGTTTTTGTGTGAAGTGAAGAATCAGAGTTGAGCTGCTGGCATCTCCGCAAACAGATGCACTTTTGCCCGTTTTAAAACAAAAAAAGGAAGAATAAAAAAAAAAGGATGGAAACAGAATGATAAACAGGACGACATGCAAATTAGAAAATCAGAAAGCGGAACCTCGTTAGGACGTTAAGGAAAAAAAAAAAACTACTCAACAGACTAGACAACATACAGAAAGCTGTGATGTTAAACCTTTTTTATAAGTTTGTGTTACAGGAAACTTCAGGTTTCTTTGTTAGAGGGAGAAAAATAGACCTGGTAACTCACAACCAACCACATCACACACTGACATAGCGGTAAATCTAATAAAAAATAATAATGGCATTAATGCTGCAATCCAATGATTCCCAGATTCTATCTTTTAAAAGTTATTCTCTATGATTAAGATAAAAACAATGACAGAACAAATGAAAAGAAGTTGTTTTATAGGTTTAGACTTTGAGTACTATATGCATATATCTGACACATTAATAGAATCCATATATAAATGATACATTTCTGTTTTATACTTAAATATAATCCTTGCTATGTCTAGAAAGAGAGTCTAACCCAAAGATAAAGTGAAAGAACAGCTTGGACCTCAGTGACTGGATCTCAGCCAATCAGTGAGCGGATCTGGACTCAAAAAATAAGCCCACTGATTGGTTGTGCAAGTCTAGATACGACTCCTTTGGGTGAGTCTGGTGTGAATGCAGCTTTAACGGTTTCATTGAGACCAGAATCCTCTCTGTTTACCTGCATGCTAACAACTTTGTGCTGTGCTTTTTGAGAGCATTTTTGACACTGCAGTTACAAAATAAATGGCTAAATAAAACAGAACTCAGCTACTCGAGTTTAATCGTTCATCACTTTAGTTATTTGGTGTGTTTGGCACTAGAGTTCACTTTAGATCTGGTTTTGTTCCCAACTTTAGCTCTTAGAGTTAATTCTTCAGCAAATTCTGCAGTATCAACAAAATCAAAAAAAATATTTAGCATGCCAGCTGTTTCCAGTAGCTTAAATGTACTTAATGTACTTAAATGTAAGATTCATTACATGGTGAAATGTTTCAAAAGTTTATTTTGTTCATAGTGATGACTAAGACTTACAGCTAATGAAAAAACTAAATAAAATAAAAAAGAACTGTCATGAATTGAATAAAATGAATTAATTGGAAATTGAGTGGAACTAAAAACGTGGCAAAAAAAGAAAAGAAGAAAAAGTAGACTGATGATAAAAACTGCACAAGCAACAAGGATAGAAGGAAAAGGACTGGCCTGCTGATGTGGCTATTAGCTGTAAGACATATTCATCAAGATAAACAAGTCAAATATCTGAACATGTGCAATGAATCTATGTAACACAGAAGTTTTTCTCTCTGAATTGAATTAGTGAATAAATTAATGAATTGAGATGAATCTACAGAGACCAGTACGACTCTGCAAACCTTTAATCTGCCTCTGTGGTTTTGGGGTTTTGGTCCGTCTGGCTGAGCTCCGGATGAACAGCTGGCACAACTTCTGCCTGAGGAATCTACCGGACTCACCAGATGATCGGTCAGGAAGTTTGGCACTTCCTGACTGGTGAAACACGACTTCCCACCATCATCTAGATCGGACCTCGTGTTCTCCAAATGATGTAAGGACTCTGGCAGGCGGTGTTTTGGACTGGTAGGTTCCTCAGGCAAACAGCAGTTTTATTTTAACATAAATAACATTTAATTGGAAAGGAATCATTTCCACCGTAAGGCTTCTTCTTTTTTTAAATTTTTTTTTAAACATTTTCCCATCATTATGGCCGTAAACCTGTGAGCGATGTGTCTATCCCGGTTCTGTTTAGTGGAAGGAAGATCTCAACAACATGAGACGGAGCCTCTGTGCTGCCAGAGAGGCCGGACGAGCAGGTCCTGGGATCACAGCAGGGAGGGAGGAAACGAGAGTGATGGAACAGGAAGTTTATGTCTCAGCAGTCTGGACTTTACTCTCGCTACCCTCTTTCCTCTCGTGCGTCTCCTCGTCTTCCTCCTCTTCCTCCTCTCCTTCTTCCTCATTTTCCTCCTCCTCGTCCTCTTCCTCCTCTGTGTGCTGCTCCAGCTCCTCCCTGGTGATCATTTCAAAGTCGTTTCCATTGCTGTGCTGCGAGCCTTCGTCCTCCCGGCGGTCGCTGTCCGTATCCGAGTGGCGGTCTACCGTTGCGTCTCCCTTCGCCTCTTTGCTCTCCTCGTCTTCGTCCTCTTCCTCCTCGTCGCCGTCCTTCTTCTCGCTGTCTGACTTCTCGTCGCTGTCGGACTTCTGCGCCTTGAGGGAAGCGGCGCCGTCCTTCTCGTCAGTCTTATCGGAGCCCTTCTTGTCGCTGCTTCGCGGCCCTTTGTATTCGTGCGTGTAGAGCGGCCTGAACGAGTCGATGAAGCCCACGTCTGCGGTCAGGTTGGGCAGGAACCAGAAGTGATGCCGTCCACCGGTCACCAGCCAGATAATCAGGAAAAGGATGCAGCGAGCTGAGGAGAGAAGGAACAACTGGATAGGAAGCCATTTTCTCACAGCGCACCATAAAACTTTGATAAATGTAGTTTTTTTTTTCTTTTTTAAATAGCATGAGTACATTCTTTCTCAATATTCTTAATAAAAAAAGATCTGAAAAGTGTGGGGTGCATTTATATTCCACCACCGTTACTAAATAAAGAATCATTTGTGTAAAATCCTTAGAGGAGGATGTCAAACCCGCCATTTTGGGGAGTATCAAGATTATAAATGTTGTCAACGGGACGGTTGTGCCAGAATGCATTGATAAAAACCATTAACAAACTGTTAAAATGTCAATAAATACCTGTCTCTGCATTTAATAAGTACTTCTTAAAATTAAATACTATTATTAATTATTATTAATTAAAATTTGCACTTATGTATGACGGTAAATGTGATTTTTTTTGTTACTTGCCACAGATAATTTGACATCAAGTAAGGCTGAGGCAGCGGTGTAGTACAAGTAAGAAATACTGCCGCCTGCAGGTGGGAGTTAGCATCACTTAAATGGGTCAGGACATTTTTGAAGAACATTTGCAAAGATGCATTAGTGTGAAAAAATTGCGGGGATCTGTTGAGTTTATGTGAAATTCCTCAACTGTGGAAAAACTGGATGTACTGATGGATGTAATTTGGCAGGAAAAAGATAAAAACTGATTTGATTTATAAAATAACACTCAAGCACTCAACTGTTAACTCTAAAGTTCTATTTATATAGCTAACTATAGTCTGGAGGGTACGGTGGCCCTGAGGTACAAACCACTTCAGCAAATTGAAAGCACAATTACAAATTACAAAAGCACTACAACATGAACGAAGAGCTACAACATGAACGAAGAGCTACAACATGAACGAAGAGCTACAACATGAATGAAAGAGCTACACCATTATTTTATTTTATTGGGATATTCATTTGTCTAATTACATATTTAGTAGTTATTTATTAAAAACTATTTATTCTTTTAATGTTGAATTAAATGGTTCTCCATGAGGAACACATAAGAACAGTTGGCGATAAGATTTTAGTTACATTTTGGTATCAGTATTTAATGCATTTAAAGCTGTTTTTGAGTCAAACATCACATGAACATATTTTTAAAACATTATTGTGACTGTATGGAAAAACACTGTGATACTGTCACATATTTTAACAGTTCTACTCACCAACTGCTAGAAGCAGGATGCTGGCCACAAAGCAGCCAGCTGCAACACTCAGATAGTAAACTCCAACACGCATTTCTGCAGGCCACAGCGGGAACAGGGTGGCTGCAATCACTGCAATAACTGAGAAAAAGAAGAAGAAGGTGAGGCAATCCCTCCATTTGCAGTAACTTTCGGTTCCAGACCTGACTTACCGAGGATCAAACCCATCGCAAACGTTTTGAAATGAACCGGGTCGTAAATCCACACGTATACCTGCAGCAAAGAGACGTGTGTTATGTTTTTCACTTCCTGAAGGAACAGCTTTTTAAAGATGCAGAGGTTCCCACCTCATTCCCATCCAGAAACAGCTGATCCTCATGAGGCTCCAGTTTAAACTTTTTCTTCACTTCTTTCTTCTTCTTTGGGGTTCCTGGGCTTTCATCCTAACGTCAAAGAAAATCTGTTTTATAATCACAACCCTCGTTGTGGAGTTTTCTTTTAGAAATTAAAATAAATTGTAAGTTATAGTAACATAATTCTTAAATGGAAATTCTGTTTTAGACAAGTTATCAAATATGATTCATACTAAATTTCCGTACATCATGTTTCTTTAAGAGCGAGAACTTTATGTAAGAAAATACTGATAAAACTGATACATTTTCATCATATCGTTCACTCCTAATTAATTGTGGGGTTTGTAGCTTTTTCAGTCACAGATGCCACCGTGACTTTTTTAGGGAAAATACAGGATTGTAATGAATGGTCCAACCTGCATATTTAGGATTTCGCTAAATGTTTCTTTACAATGCCGAAGAGGTAAAAAAGTTTTCCACTCAAAGATTTAAAGTTTGAACTCACAGCTGGGTAATTATCAGCTCACTGACTGTTTTGAGGTCGATCAGCTCAGAGTAAAGGTAACTGAGAAAAAATATCATTTTGTGCCAGTGGATTTGTAAGGGGAAGTGTCCCCTTACAAAGCTGCAGAAAACCTATAATTACTGTCCATTTCTAGAGTTTTTCTAAGTCACTTACACTTTTCTCTTTCTTGGTTTCAGCAACTTCAGACTCTTTCTTCTTCTCTTTCTCCTTCTTCCCTTTTTTCTCCTCCTCTTTGCTGCTGTCACTCTTGATTTTCTCTTTCTCCTTCTCTTTCTTAGCATCTTTCTCTGGTTTCTTCTTCATCACCTTAAGAGCTCGGTGGAAGAACTGCTTCTTTAAGAGTCTGCAAACAAGAAGAAAATATTTGATTTTCAGGAGCTGTATGTGATATTTACTGCTGAAAGTCCTCCATTTGCAAAGTAAAATAAACATGCTTGCAAATTTAGAGAAACAGTGTAAGAAACTGTGGCTTTTGAAACTAAAAACGGCTAAACTCAGTGATCCACCCAGAAGTTGGATGTGCTTACGGACCTGTTGCAGTAATCTACCACCGACTCTCTGGTGGTGAACAGCGCCTCTTCTCCCTTCTTAGCTTTGGCCCATTTGGAGTCCAGCAGGCAGTCGACGGCCTTGGAGGCTAAACGTAGAGAAACAGTAAAATGCCACGTCTTTAGTGATTGCTTGATCATTTGTTGCAAAAGATGAATCTGAAGCTAGACAAATACTTCTAACATGTAAAAAGCTCATTAATACAGTTTAGGGCTGATCTATTGATTATTTGGGGGATTAACAGATTAATAGTTGCCCAGTAAAAGCTGCTTAATATGGGATTTTTTTTGGTTAACAGAATTTGACCGAGGTGAATCTAAACCTATGCCACTTGAGGAGTTTTGAGTAGAACATATTTATATACAAGTTTTTCCTGCCTTAAATGCAAAATATATATCTTTTTTGTACAGTTTTGTCTTAATTACTGATCTGAGAATGTTGTTCTTTCAGCAAATGATCTTTCTTTCAAGTCTGGTTATTAAATCAGTGGATAATTATCTCAATAATACATTCATGGTGATTAATGGTTTCAGCCCTAATACAGTGATGTTGATCGGACAGCTCCACATCAATCAGATTATCTGGAAAAAACTTTCACGTCAATTTAACAGATTCTTAATTGGATTTAGATCTGGACTTGGCCATTTTAACGCATAAATTTGCTCTAATTCCCACATTGTAGTTCTGGATAAATGTGCTTAAGGTTGTTGTTCCTCCTCCGTCTCCACGCTGGTGTCAGGTATCGTCTTTATCTCTTCTTGGCTTCAGTTAACAAACCTGCAGTGAGTTTATGAGAGTCTGGCCTGTGCAGACAGTTGCCTGCTGCCACAGACAATTAAACCCTGAACAATAACTGAGCCTGACAGCGTAACAATGAGCTGGAAGGAACGGCTGCTATTATCACCTCACTGTCTTATGCAGCAACCAATTAGACAACATCCTGATTTTATTCATGTTTGTTCTCATTTAGATTGAAATACAGAACAAAGACTTATTAGCTGCACACTAAGATGAAACTACGAGCATGCAAATCTATTTAAAACTTTTCTATTGGGATGAATCATTTATTCCCTGGTTTACTGAAGTTAAATATTTCTTTGTACATTTCTGAGCAGTAGTACATTTCCCAGTACAGAGATAGAGGGTTTAGTTTTCGCATCCCGTAGACATGATAGTGAATGAGCATACTGAGCTGAACTGTTTCGTCTGCCTTTTCTCTTTCTTTTGTTTTGGTCCTTGAAGATTAAGTCTCCGCCTTGGTTAGCTGAGAGAGAGGTGAATATAACAACTATGTAACTCTAAGTTCGTTAGAACAGTTATTTCCTCAGTCCATGAACTTTCTGTTCTCTGGCCGTAAGCGCAATAAAGATGATTTTGCTCCCTGACTTTTGTCTGGACCGCAGTTTCTGAATTGTGCACTTCACAGGGCGATACGGACTTAACGTTTAATCATAATATTTTGTAGCAACTATAAAACTGACAATAACTGCTACTTAATACTTCTTTTTTAGATAACTGTATAACTGTGAGTCACAGCAATTACAGCTCTTGAAAAATGTTTCCATTTGCAACGCACTTCTTTTGGACACTAGTCACATAAACAAGTGTGATTTGTTTCATTAGATTGGACAGATTAACTTTATTTTCAAATGTATAAATATTTATTGATGGATTTATCTAACGAACATAAGAGAAAACAGTCAACTATCAATCCAGATAGTAAAGATGGTCATGGGGAGATTTAAACATCACTAACTGGAATTGATTGACAACGATAAATTAAAATTCTTATCGTGATAAGAAATGTATAACAATAAATAGGATAAATGCTCACCCCTACTGCACCAAAAACTTTGACGTAGATCTACATCTACACATAAATGTCAACGGTAATCTGTAAATATTATCTGCCATTATCTATCTTGTATTATAAACCCACTAATACATATATAATCCATTTCCTAACATTCTTGTATATTCTGTATAATCTGTAAAATCTGTGCACATAGCTCCCATATTTATATTTATACACAATATTTTATAGCTCCTTGCTACTACTCTCTGTTTATACATAACCCCTTATAGTATATACATATATAGTTTTGNAGTTTTGTACACCTGTAAATAAATATTTATATCCTGTATAGCACTTCTGGATAGATGCAAACTACATTTTGTTGCTTTGTACTTGTGACAGTGCAATGACAATAAAGTTGAATTCTATTCTATTCTTTAGCATTCACAAGTTATTCTGGCAGCTTAATAGTTCACAGCATTTCTAAAAACGAACAAACGGGATCAGCTGCGCCACAAAATACAGAAAATATAAACCCTGTGAGCCAGAAAAATGTCAAACAAACAAAACCTGCCAAGCATTGTTTTCCTCATGTTTGTTAAGCTGAGCACTAACCAATGAAGTAGTCGACTCGGTGACCCATCATATTGGTGGACTTGGTGGGGCAATTAAACCGAAGGTACTTGGCCACCGCCTTCTCCTCCTTGGTGGGCTCGCTCACCTCCTGCAGAGACAAACAGCACCAAGAGTCAGACACAATGATGTTTATTATGGTCCTATTATTAAAATAAATCTCACTGGGTACAACTAGAGAATGTATGAAACATAAAATTAACCTGCAAAAATTACAGTTAATAACATGAAATCAGATATTTTAAAGAGGGATGGAAGAGTCCAACATCTTGAAGCATTAAGATCAGAAATAAATCACACAAAACCTTTAATATAACCATAATAAAAGCCGTTCGTATTTGTACCTCTTCTGAAAGAAAAAAGAAAATCTCCACAAAGTTTGGTCAGTATATTCATTAATGTAATGAATTGCTACCAGGAAACTAAAAAGAATGACAAAGCCAAAAGTATTACACCTCCTATGCTTTTTTATTTTTGTCTTTGTATGCAAAATGTTGGAATTTGGAAGAATAATGTAAAGAAACTGGATAGATTGAGAGCTCCAAGTTGGTGTAAAAAACTTTAGAAAGTTCTGGAGTGGCCCTCACAGAGCCCAGTTTTCTTATTAAAATTCAGAACATCAATGGAGATTTTGTCTAGGTTCTCTCTGAACCGTTTTTATTATGGTTGCCATTTTTAATCTGAGGTCAGAGAAAGCATGAAGGTCTGAGAAGCTACCTAAAAGAAAACAGTATTTAGAAACATCTGTATTTCAATCCAGCGGTGAGAGACAGACTTTCAGTAGCTAACAGGAAGGCTAAACAAAGCAAAAAAGTTCCTCTTTTATCCTATAAAGCTACAAACATCCATATGGCATGGAGGAGTTGGAAATGTTGGAAACTAATAGAAGATGCCGAAGACACTTTAAATGTTACATCCAATAACATTTTATCTTTTGTATCTAGTTTATCTTTCTTTCAGACATTGTGTTCTCTACAAACGGTGTGACATTTGATAAGTTCCTAAAATAAATAATTCTTGACAAATGCTGATCTTACATCTTCATTATGATTTCCCTTCACAAGGTAATCTGTACAAATTGGTATTGAAGGTTCAATTTGTTAATCTCTGTAATTTTCAGAAACCAGTTTTTTGATCAACAGACAAGAAGTGTAAACACTAAAAATAAAAATCTGACAGTAACTAGTCAACGCAGCAACTTCTGACTACTGGGGTTGAATAATTTCTCGTTTCCATCATCACAGCGTCTGCACTGTTCCCCTTTAGTATCTTGGTCATTACTATATACTAACTATGAAAGTCCATCTAAATGAACAAATATGTTATTGGAAAACAGATTTTTAATGAATGACAATTAAAATAGTGGAGTCAACCAAATATTACATCCAAGTAATTCTTTTCAATTGAAATTCCACACATATTGATAATGTAGCAACAACATAAACGCAATATATTGGCCTCCTACGACACACACTCCTCATTCAACATCTGTGTCGTCTGTTGTGCTGGTAGCAGCGCTGAGCAACATGGCAGCAAAGGCAAAAAAAAAAAAAAAAAGCGGCAGAATCAATCTAGAGATTCTGTGCTGCTTCATTCAGTCCAGCTGGCTTTGATCCAGGAGGAACAACCGCGCTTATAAACGCCCCTTTGTTTGGAGAAGCAGCCATTAGAGACAGATCAGTTGCACCTGGCAGGAATAGGGAATCTCTTTGTTAGTTTGTATGACCGAGGACCTACCTGGGTTGATCGCAGGAGGATAAGCTCCTCTCAAATAAGCAGGTCTGAATGATACAGCTATTCTAAGGAAATGCTGATTCAACGTCATAGTCGTTTTGTGGTCTCAGTCTGCACATTTAAAATGTCAACTGCATACTCAGTGCTGCATTATAGTTATTATGGAGTACCACGCTCTAACCTACAGTGCCTTCCTAAGTTTTTATGACATTTTTCACATTGAACGTTACAACCCCATCCTTTAATCCAGTGTTTTTCAACCCTTGTCCTCAAGTCACACTGCCCTGCATGTTTTAGGAATTCCCCTGCTTCAGCACACATAATTTCAATTGATGGCTGATTAACAGGGTTTTGCTGAATTGAAATCATCTGAATGTGGCGTGTTGAAGCAGAGGAACATATAAAACATGAAGGTCAGTGTGCCTTAAGGACAAGCAGAGTTGGGAATTGTATTGGGATTTTTTGTGACAGACCAACAAAGTAGTAGTTGTTAAGTGGAAAGAAGACAATAAATGGTTTTTACAACAGTTCAGCGTGGCCAGAACGTTTATTTTTCCTCTTTTACTGTAATACCTCTAAATAAAATCTACCACATTTAGGTGTGACCTAGTTAGTAAAGAAAGTCCGCCTGTATTTAAACCAACCTCAGTATTAATTCAACCATTCTGTGAAGTTTGTTAGAGAACATTACTGAACAAAAAGTGTCACAAAGACCAAGAAGAGTATGGTTCTTGCTAAAGAAAGCCAAAAAAATTTTTATTTTACAATAACCAACGGACATTTAGTAATATATTATATATAAATGTACTTTAAATCTAACTTGTGTCTGAGCATGTGGAATACAATTATCTTTTCGCTTTGTATTTATTTTAAATCCCTGATCAATTCTAGAGTACTTGTTTTAATTTACCTATTTAAATAAGTAATGCACCTTATTTAAATAATGTTCATTATTAAATTACAATTTAATAATATTTTGTCAAATCTTGAATTAGTAAAGGTTTTCTCTTCAAAATTGTATATCTTCTTTTAAAGAATCATCTGTTTGTGGTCTTGGTTTGAGTATTGATGTCACAGCTTTACATTTTAGCTCACTAGCCTTTCTTATTTACAGGTATTGGTTATTTGTTTATTGGTTTTAAAAAAGGCTATTATGTATTCCTACATTTAAGTATTTGAGTTGGATTTAAAATTATGAATTACTTTCTGTTTGTTTATCACAGGGATTTTCAACATGTGGCTCATATAAAACACGGACTGTGAGGAATGTTTTTTTAATTATAAAGACAATAATAATGGGTGTTTTTTGCAGTTTTTCTTTTGTGTTTTTGTGCAACATCTGCACCGAATATCTAAATGACACAAGGCGTTTAAAACAGCACTAATTTAAATATATATATATTTTTGTTTCAAAATAATCTGTTTTTATTATTAAGTGGGTTCCCTATTATATTTTTGATATTTATGAGGAAGGCTCAGTCAAATGGCCTTATTTTGCAAAATATGTATTTTTTTCCCCCCTCTGGAAAAGTTAGACAATTAATTTTATTAAAGAAAAAATGAAAACAGAAATGAATTTCTCGTTTAATTCCCTTTCGAAAAAAAAGATCAATTTAATTTGGTGCATGTTAATAAATGTATTTTTTGATGTAGACAAATTTTAAGTGAGTCGAGAAGGCTGACAATCCCTGGTCTATCACATCTTATCCCAAAGTGTTTTCAGTGTGTGACGTTCAGGTTGTAAAAATACTTTTCTAAGACACTAAAGGCTCATTTTAATTGCTAAAAAGGTATGAATCACCTTGAAACAAATGAATAAAATCAAAACAGATTAGTTATGCATGTAGTTATGTTTGTTTGAGGCAAGATTTATTTGATCGCAGTTCATTACTGAGGTAAATACAAGTATTGTAATATAGATCAACCTAAACATTTACAAGCTGCCAGGCATCCATCTTGTTTTCTAGGTTAGCATTGAGAAGAACGAATTCTGGGAATTTTCTAGCAATATTTCACCGTCGTCCTATTTCTTTTTAATTTACTATAATTCAAATGAATAGAAGTGAACGGCACGTTGTATTCTAGTGAGGACAAAGTTAATGAAGCCTTTAGGTACTCTGTCCATTTATTGTTTAAGTTTTAGTCTTCAAGGCGCTCAAAGAGGGTCTACAATTCATCTTCCTGGACCTATAAAGAAGTGTATTGTGTCAGCGCACTAATTAAATTGCTCCACGTTATGTAAACACAGTGCTTAGAGCTGACGCAGCTTAGCAAGAAAACATTTATTCAGCCTCGATGAGAATTAAAACAGACTGAAAGGATGAGGAAGACAGAAAGCGGAGAAACGTCTCTAACATGGCAGGGGAAATACGTATGAGTGCTACAGGTCGCATACTAGAAAAAGTGTAGTAAAAACTGATATTTATTTTCGGTGCCCTGCTAATGATAGCAACCGTTAGCCACTTACAGCTTCAATTGCTCTCAGTTATTTAACGACTCTTGCGTCAGAAAAGGCTGCCGTTATGGGGTAAAATTCTACAGTTAGCCGTACAAACCGACCCCGAATTTTATTTGTGGTGTACCAACCGGCGGAAGCAACATTTCATCACGAATGAAGTGATGTTACCTGGATCCGCTTCTTGTGCCTCCTGCGCTCCGCCATGATCCTCTCCAACTCAGCTACCCCGTGTGTAAAGTCTCGCGAGACTCATCGGCAGCGAGAAAACAGAGCTTTGCATTCACAAACTCTTAGCTCTCGTAAAATAACAATCGGATATATTACCTTTAGTTTTAATGGTCAAAGTTAAGCGATTTCAAATTAATTATGGTCCGCTCAGTAAATTGTAAAAATAAGACATTGAAGTACGAGTTCATTTTTTGATTTGTATAAAATGAGGGTGAGGAGAAATTTTACTTTTTATGTTTACATGTTTAAAATATGCTCCGTGCATATTGTAGTATTTATTTAATTCATAAGAAACAAGACATGCCACATTAAAAATAATTTGTTAATTAATCTATTATTTTTTTATTATTAATTTAGCATAGATTTACAATATGTGAAACTCAAGTGCCGTATTTCCGCCTCTGGGTGACGCTATTTATTTATTTTTTTGCCATCTTGACTTCTCTCCAATTGGATGTGACTAATTGCAGTGATGCATGTAACACTGTGTGTGAGATGTGATTCAGCTGTATGCATTAAATACTTTATCTTGACACACACATATAAAGAGAGATTCTACTGCATATTAATTTGTAGAAAAAGACTTTATTTTTAATCAAATAATGCAAAAAAGTATCAAACAGCAGATGCAAAATGAAAAAATAAGCCGCTACTATATTGTTAAATGCTTTCAACACTGAAAAAACACAAAATCTTTCCAAGTATTTTTGTCTATTTTCTTGTGCAAATATCAAAGTATGCTTGAAATCAGACAAAACTAACTCAAAAGTAAATTTTAAGCAATGCATAGTAGTTTCTTTTAAGTCAATAATTCTTGAATATTGATTTTAAAATAAAGTACTAGTTCCACAGGCAGATTTTTATAACAAAAGATTTTCTGCCAGAGTAGCTTGTTACAATATTCAGGAATTATTGACTTAAAACAAGCTACAATATCTTGCTGAAAAGTTACATGTAAGTTAGTTTTACCTTATTTTAATTATGCTAAGATATTTGACTTTGAAACTACACCAAAAATACTTTTTTGGATAGATTTGGTGTTTTTGCAGAGCATATAATTTCTATTGTTTTTAGCTCAGCTGAATAAACAAAGAGAATGAGCAGCTTAGAAAAATAATTAAAACCTACAATCAGAAACTATAATGTATAACATTGACAGAGAAGAATATTGTATCACTTCATAACGCAAATATATATATATATATTTACTATGTACATGTATGGGCATATTGAACAGAACATACCATTGTTAACACGAACTTATGATGTAAACAAAAGAAACAGCTCTTCAGGGCTGAACCTGGCTCAGTTCATATTTGTCCCTGGTGTCTGCAGAGATCAGGCCATCTCACTGCTGGCTGAAGGAGGGGAACTGTTTTCCGCCTCGTGAAGATGTTCAGTGGATTTGATGACCTCTGGGTCTCTCGGGCTCGCCGCCATATCCTCGCTGTTGCAGTTGACGGGTGAGCCCATTTCTGGTGAGCGGTCCCCGGGCTTTTCGGAGGCGGCCTGCAGAGCAGCGCCCGAGAGAGGCAGGTTCAGCATGTACATCATGCTTCCCATTCTTCTGGAGACCTGCAGACATGCAAGCAAAGTATATGTAGGTTAGATACAGAAAGCTACATATGATGATGGCAATAATCAGCTTAACTTTCCCTCATTTTCTAAGTTTAAGGTTCTGCTGTTCTGGTTTAGAGACAAGAACTCCATCAAAACGGGTTGCATATTTTTAGACCAAGATTTCATTCGTTACTGTAGTGAGCAATGAGATTTTTTTATGTTCCTTAAAATCCTCCTCAGTGTGTGTAGTACCTAGATGAACCTGTATTAATGTCACAGTTCCAGTTATTTTAAACTTTAAAATTTTTGCCTTACCTGGAGATATGGATATCCTTAAATGAATAGCTACTTTTTTATAGCCATTTCTTGACTCAATTTCTCAGCTTGTATGTTTTTGTGTCCTTTTACAGGAAATTTTTGTACTCAGGGGTCTAGTTTAGTTTTTGATGTTTATTATCTATAGTTATGTAGACGACAATGTAATTTATGTGGCAAAAATTAGCCAGTTTTTTAAACATTGACTTTTAACTTCAGGTCTGTGTACCTGTGATCGTATTTTCAGAGCCGGTCCTAGTTTGAGCCCCAGCGTGTCCAGTAGGTGCTCCTCTGAAAGAAGCGGCAGTGTTTCTCCATCAATCATGTGGTCCTTAAACGTCTGGAGAAATAATTTCAGAAGAATTAAAGCTGCAGTTTGTAACATTTATAGAAAACATGTTTTTACATATTTGCTGAAACTGTCACTTTGTCGTGACAGTGTAATATGAGACAGATACTCTGTGAAAAGATCAGGCTCCTCTGCTTTCCCCTTGTGGTCCTGATGTCATCTACAGCCAGGAGGAGGGTCTTAGTGCTTACAATCACCCTAGTGTACAGACTGCTCACACCCTCCCTTTGCTTTCTGCTACACAACATCTGGTTCACTACAGCGCAGTCTGCCATGAATGCTCAAGCTAGTTTATATGGAAACAAACAGTTTTTCTGGAATGGCAGGTTGTTTCTCCATCATTAGCTCATTGAGCAGCATACACAAGGTTGATTGACAGCACTAAGACCTTCCTCCTGGCTCTGATTGGTTGTTTTTGGTTGCATTTCTTCATATGGCAATGGTAGCACTGAGAGGAGATGGAAAAGCTCGATTTTTTCACAAATTACTTGTTTCACACGACACGGTGAGAGTTTTAGCAAATATGTAAAAAACATACTTTTGTAATAATACAGCTCTATAGCACAAAGGTAAGAAACAGAGAGGAAATATGATAGAGATGGTTCTCATGACTAACCTGAGCGTATTCTGAACATGTTGGTATACTGCTGATGAAGTTGTAGACGTCGTTCACCGTCCACTTCCTTATGTCCTCTGGTACTTCCTCGCCGTTTAGAAAGAGATTTGGTGGACCTGGAAATCAGAAGGTACATGTTAATTAAATCATCTCTTAGTTTTAAACGAAGCTGTAATTCTCATACTGCTTTTACACACTCACCAGTTGGAAGGAAGCCGTTTCCTGGGACAGGGAAGACGTAAGGCATCCCTGTGAGAGCTCCGCCAGTGGAAGGGTAAATGAATTTCTCCTGGAAAGCAGAACACTGACCGGGTATTTCTTTATCATTCGAAGCCCCGTTGGTCATATCTGAACAACCGTCCTGAGCTGCGGCGCAGGTTTTACGCAGCCCGGCCTCTCCCTCTTTGTAGCTCTTCCTGCTTCCTGTGGCCAGCTCAGAGTCTGTTTTCGTTTGGTGGTGTGTTTTACTTGTGCCACACTCTTCTCCCACATCCCCCTTTGCTTCCAGCTCTTTCTCCTCGCCAGATGTGGCCTCTGGACTCTGCTCTACACTTTTGTCTTCAGTTTGGCCCTTCAGGTTGGCCGCCTGGTTCTCCGTGCTCTTGTGGACGGCGGGTCTCCGCCCAGCCCTCCGACCTCTCTCCCTGTGCAGCGAGCTGATGGGTGGGTAGGGGCTGGCCGACATGAGAATGCTGTTGGAGTGCAGCTCATCCAGGGAGGGACGGTGGACGAAGACGTCATGGCCGTCCGGCATGCGCTGGCGGCCTCTGAAGAGCATGGGGTTGGAATGGTACGACAAAGGATTCTCGATCCCCATCAGCCCTTTTTGGTGAGCGTTCTCCAGCTCCTTCTGGTGCAGGATGGCATTCATCTCCATCCTGAAGATAAGTCAGTACAAACATTTGGTGGAAATGTAGGAACAAACTTTCTGTCGCTGAGAGAATTTAGCAGGATGTGATCCTCCTATACAAAATCATGCTGAGTGTATTTGGTCGAGTTTGAAGTGCAAATATCTTATTACACTTGAAATAATACAGAACTAACTTACAAGTAACTTTTCAGCAAGCTATCAGAGCTTGTTTTAACTCAATAATTCCTCAATATTGATGGAAAAGCTCTAGTATCACTGTCACATTATTTCACTTCAAACATGGGAACAATGTCTTATTGTAAGTGAAATAATCTGCCAGTGAAACTACACTAAATCTGATCTGGTTTCTACTGCAAATATTTTGTTACACTTGAAATAAGACAAACCAAAGTAACTTTTCAGGATGGTTGGCAAACTGTCTTTAAATAAATAACTCCTTAATTATTATTGATAAAAGAGTACTAGTTATAAGTGAAAGAATTTGCCAGTGGAACAAAACTTTTTAACTTGCAATAAGGGGAAAATATCTTGGTCCACTGAAAGATTGTTTAACTTCTAACAATATGACATAATTATTTACAAGCTCCTATTTCTAGCTGAAAAGTTAGTTGTAAGTTTCTTTTGTCTTATTTCAAGCTTAATAAGATGCCAAAAATACTTGGCAAGATGTTGTGTTTTTGGACTACAGTACCTTTACATAAAGGTACTGTATTAAGGAATTATTAATACAATTAATACAATATTATTATAATTCCTTAATAATAATGTTAAGGAATTATTTACTTAAAACAGGCTTTTATATCTTGCTAAAAAGTTAATTGTAAGTTATTTGTCTTATTTCAAGTGTACTAAGATATTTGCACTCTCTAGACCAACACATTTGGTGAGATTTTGAATTTTCGCAGTGTGGTGATGATGTTCTGCATGCTGTACCTTGCTATGTTTTGCTTGTGTATGAGCTCCTGTCGCCGGGCAACCGTTTCCATTGGTTCGGAGGGCAGGAAGCCGTAGCCAGCTGAGAAGGAGGAAGATGGGAAAAATGGAGAACATCCAGTTAAATCCTAACACCAGAGGCGGAAATCCTCTCAGGTGGGACGGCTGCGCTCACCTGGTCCCGGGAAGGTTCTGCCAGGCAGGACGTTGGCGTGAGGCGGAAGAGGTGGGCCGAGGTGAGGCCCCATGTGCATCTGCCTCGCCTCGGATGTTACCATCTCTGTGGGAGGAACCAACTCCCTGATGAGGTCAAAGGATGAGGTGTCAGGCAGCTCACTACAACTTGCAGTGGAACAGCTTGTTGAAAAACAATTAGTTGAAAATCACATTTTTCCAGCTGTCAGTTCCATAGTGCTGGAAAATCCTCTAAGTTGTTTTAATTTTAATCTGTTTCCAGGTTTCAGAGGTGCCTAAAATTGTGCTAATAGGTCATGCCCACTTTTTTATCCTCTAAACCAGAAGTTCAGAAATTTTCCAGCTTCTGACCCACAAAATAAAATTGCAGGAGGGTCAAGAGCCTCGACTCTTAACAAAATCAGTATAAACAGCCAATGTACATTTAGCTTTTATTTAATTTCAAATCCTGTTTTTCATCTTTTGCAACATTTCTAAAATGCATGTGTTTTGTCTTTGTCATTTTTAGTACTTAGTTTAATTTCTTAAAAGGAATGTAAGGCCCCAGACTTACATATTTATGAACTGGACAACAGTAAAGGTTTTTTTTTGTTGTTGAATAAGATTTATCTCTCCATTGTTGACAATTTTTGGATAGGACTCTTGACACTCTTGTGGTTTATTTTACATTTCCATGTTGAATTTTGTTGCTTATTTTTAACTTTTTTGCATGATCTATCCTGGATTGTTACAGTCCAAAGAGCAATTTCTGCCCTCAGTCCAAATAAATAGAATTAGTTTGGAGCATCCAAAGACAAATATAACATCATGTTTTATAAATATCTGATGTAGGATAACTTTTCTATTTATTCTAAATTCAAAATTCAATTAATCTGCATCCTTCATCTGATGGATAAAACTATTTTTCATTAGATATTTAAATAACAAAACTGCTAAAGTGAAAATTTTGCACTATTAAAATGTACCAAGATAGATATTTCCGAAAGGTTTAAAATGTCTGCTTAAAACTCTTAGGTGCAGGAAGACTTAATCAGGTAGGTGAATTCAGACACAGACCTCTCCATAAATCGAGGTTCAAACTGTGCCGGGACTCCCTGCAGCCTCTGCTGGCCCTGAGCGAGGATCTGCGGCGCCATGGCCATCTGGTTCCTCATTATCAGCTCCTGTCTTTGCCTCAGTTCTACAAGAGCAGAGAAAATAGCAGCACAGGCCATTGAGATCAGTCTGACAGGACAGGAAACTGTAACATGTTCTGACTGTAAATGCTCCAGCCTCCACAGCTCCCAGGCGCTATCTGCCAAATTCGCCACATATTGAGTCTAAAAGCTGGATTTGGATGAAGAGCTGGATCTCACCTCCAGCTGACATGCCGTTGACCAGCCGGTACCAGTGCTTCTCATCCAGAGTCCCCTGTTCGCCCAGCGCCGTCATCTTTCTCAGCTGCTCCCGGGGGGTCATCACAAACACACCACCTTCAACTGCCACAGGAATCCTGCTCATAAACAGAATTTAAGAGGATTTTCGCAGATATTAGGTTTAATATAATGTGATTTGCTGCTTAACATATGAAGTTGAACTCATTAGTAATGATTTTAAAATGTTTTGAGTTTGGATTTTATTGAGTACATTTTCCTTGCTTGGATTTCCCAATCGCTTAACTTGTAGTATCTTCTTTTTGCCGCTAGAGGGCAGCATATATATATATATTTTTAAAGGCGGCGTGCATCGAAATTAATAGAAACTTAGAGAATCATTTAATACTTTATTAAATAATAATTTCGAATGTTTGTTATCAAAATGAATAAAAAGTAACATTTAATAACAATGAGAGCAAATATCTGAATCCTGTTTGCTGCAGTTACTAAGTTCTGTGACATAATTTTCAGCCTGAACAGGAAACCTTGACTTCTCTCATCTTTTCTGAAAATAAAGAAACAACCTCAGTGTTATGTTTCAAAAACTGTATTTTATTTTATTTTATTTGTTTTACGTTTCCTTACATTAAATTTGATCATTTCTAGAGCTCCCCTTGGAGACGTCATCCACCACATTAACCTCTCACCCTTAATCTCACCTTTCAAACTCAACTAATAACAATCTTAAATCCACCTTGGCTGTAACCTTCATCACAAAATTAATCTGTAAATCCAAATCCTCTCCCTGTGCAAAGGCCAGCAAATATGCTCTTTTGCTGATGATTTTGTCTTTGTTTTCTATCCTTTAGTCACTATTCAAGTCTAGCACACACTGAGACAAGCATTAATTTGCAGCTTGGAAAAAATAAATTAGCCTCTCTGTATTGCCCAAATCCCATTACAAAATATGATACTGTAAACGACTCAGTAATCCAGTTCTGCTAATTAAGGGCCAACCTGCAGCTGCAAACACGAATGTCTCTAGCCACCCCTTTAAATGAATCCTCTTAGGCTGATTAAAGTAGCGCATGATTGATATGTTTGTCAGTGTTAACTGTGCACTTTTATTTTGATGTCCAGTTCCTTCCAGACAAATGCTGCCATGACAAAATGCCCCAAGGCATCATGCATTATCCACAGTCCCTCAAGTTCCCTCTGAAAGCCGTGTAATCTGAGGGCTGTAATCCCTCTGTTAGTCCTGCAACAGTCTGCTGCCTACATCTGCTGACCTTCCTGGCCCGTCCCACTCCCCCATCCCCACCTTCCCAGGCCCCTGCTACCCCCAGGATCCTATTAGCTAAGTCCTGGCTATACAGCACTTTAAAGGGATGTGTTAGAGGTAATCCGCACGTTTAGAGTTTTACCCTTAGCAAACCTTGCCAGTAAGCATCCCGGACAATACACCTCTAAGTGCTAAGCCTATTAGTCTCCATTAGCTCGCAGGATGTCCCAAAAACACCTTGGGGATAAATCTGGGGAAGCAATCGGTTTATGTGGAGCTATGTGGCGCGAACACATGCCATATCTAGCGCCTTCCTTATCCGTGCCACAACCACTAACATCAGCAAATCAATGGGAAGGATTTAAAAACTTTTTTTTTTTGATTTCTAAAACGGGTGTGGAAACTGAAATCCCCAAGGTTTACACACAGTATTTAAGATTTTTGAAATGTGCAGCTTCATCTCAGTAAAGTAAGAGTCACAAAAATCTAAATTTCTAATGGTGAAAAGTAGTTGAGTTTGTTTTAAATGGAGAAAGAGCTAAATTCGAAGGACTTTATGTTTCCTGTTTCCACACTATGACCAGCTGAGCTAACCTACCATACATAATTCATCGATTTTAGGAAAAACTTACATGATCTTGACAAAAATGCTAATATTCTAATGTTTTTCAAGATCAATATGCATAATGGTTTAATTTAAAGCCTTCTGCTAGTTTGAAGTGTTGATTTTCTTAAAGCCTTTATGTTTCAAGTGGCCAGTATGGGGATTGAACCCATGACCTTGGCGTTATGAACACCATGCTCTGAGCAGCTGAGCTAACCATCCATACATAGTGTTGAGTTTTCATCGATTTAAGAAAACTTACATGATTTTACCACAATGAAGATTTGACAAAAGTGCTCATATTCTAATGTTTTTCAAAATCAACTTGTACAAAGGGTATATTTTCCAGCCTTTTTTATTTTTGAAGTGTTGATTTTATTTTCCAGCCTTTTTTTTATTTTGAAGTGTTGATTTTATTTTCCAGCCTTTTTTATTTTTGAAGTGTTGATTTTATTTTCCAGCCCTTTTTGTTATTTTGAAGTGTTAATTTTATTTTCCAGCCTTTTTTTTATTTTGAAGTGTTGATTTTTAATTTTATTTTGAAGTGTTGATTTTCTAAAAGCCTTTATGTTTCAATTGGCCAGTATGGGGATTGAACCCATGGCCACTGATGGCATAGTGACTTTGAAAAAGTAACTTTAATCGGATTACTGATTACCTCTTGAAAAAGTAACTTAGTTAGATTACTGAGTACTTGATTTGGAAAGTAACTAAGTTACATTAAAAGTAACTTTTTTAGTTACTTTCAGTAGCTGCTAACAATAACGCTCCTCCACCTGTGAAAATGACATTGATCTTTGCCAATACTTAATTGCAAGTTAATTTATAATAGTAACATCAACAATGTGTCTCCACTTATATGGTTGATCTGAAGGGGAGATTGTTTAATGGCTACAACAGTACAAAAAAAAAACTTTAGTAATTTGTGTGTTCCAGTATTGTCTGGAAAACTATAAATAGGATTTTACCTCCTCCGCCCTCAAAATACTTCCTGTTTTTCCAGCAACAAAATACGCATCTCCCTATTCCCTCCATTGTTTATGTTTCTGTCGCTGCTGATAACTGTCGGATAGAAACAGCAGTTACTCCCCAAGACGTGTAGAGGAAATAGTAATCAAAGTAATTTCGATAAGTAACTGTAGTCTGGATTTGAAATAGCAATGCGTTAGATTACTCGTTAATGAAAAAAGTGGTCTGACGTCAATAACGCGGTTACTTACGTCAATGCTTCGCCACAAACTACTTTTGGAACTAAAATGTTAATGTTAGCTGATATGAATCCTCTTAAATGACTACATAAATGCTGCATAAGATTAATAAACATATTTTTAATTTAAGTTCTCCATTTTACATTGACTGAGCTATTTTTTGGTCAAAGTTTAAATGTTGCACTAGTGCTAGCATAGACTGGCGATAAAAAATCTGATGTTAACATAAGCAAATAACTGCTGCATAAAATCAAAGCTCATTTTTGATAATTCCTTATACTTCATTTTTATATTGACTTTATGAACAATCCTTTGGTCAACATGTAAATGCTAATGCTAGCTTTATTAATTAGTAGTTAATAAAGCTAGCATTAGCTTTAGTGATGAAGTGATTTTTCCTAATACTGACCGTATTAACTTTATGAGCAAATCTTTGGGTTAAAAGAGTAAATGTTGAACATATCTAACCTTACGTAGCAAGTAAAAGATTAATTTTATCTTAAAAGAACAAAACTGCTCCGGCACAATAACCCAAATATGTGTAAAAGAATCAACCCAACAATTGTAGCTACAGTAAAAAACAAGCATAAGCTTCAGAAAATTAACTATTATATAAGCAAAAGCTAAGCGAGCAAGCAAAGTTCAATGAGAGTTGTTTTATCGGCATTTTTTCATCAGTTTTCCTCTCTATACTTTAAAAAAAATGGATGTACTGACTGAAATGCAAACACAATACATTACAGGCAAAACACGAGCTCCAACTTGCAGCATATCGCTTTTTGGATTTCTCCAGTGAACCTTTGAACTTCAGCTCACCTCCTCAGCTCACTTTCCTGAGGTAAGCAAATCTTACATGCACATTTTAAGCATTTGTAGTTTTGTCCGAGTGAAACTGTCACGAAAGGTGAGCTGCATAGAAAAAACAAAACAACCACCTCTGCCGTATTTCCTTCAGTGAGCAGAGGCCACACCACAGCTGCCAAATCCGGGGATTGGACTCCTCGGATTTGCAGTTGCCTGGTTAATCTCATTACAAGAATGAATTAAAGAGAAAAATTGCTGACAACTTAGATGGAGTCCTGAGGAGGTCATATCAGACAAGACAGAAGTGATGTCTAGTCCTTCCTAATCCCCCAACACAACACACACAGGTTTTTTGATAATTCCTTATACTGCACATTCTGGCAGTTGATGAAGCAGATTGCATTTCTTGAGACTTTTGTGCATCGTGAATATCATTTTCAGAAACAATTTCCCATAATAAAATGCTATCTTAACCTGTTTTATTTCTTTTTCCTTCAGATTATTACTGACGCCATGTGAAGAAGCTGAACTAATTATTGTATTTGAATAACTGAGGTTTTTTTTTTAGCACTTATTTAAAAGAATAATCACAATAGTATTAGTTGGTTGTATAAAGTTTCTTGCTGATGCAATCTAGTGTCTCACATGGAATTTTAACCAAACAGAAAAAAATAAATTTTTTGTTAGGTCCTTGGTTAATTTTTTCAACCCATGAGGTTATGTGTTACAAACATGTGCAATAAATAAAAAAATAAAAAAAAATAGTGACTTACCTTTACCTTGGCAGAGCTTCCAGGTGTTGTTGCTGCAATTCAGGTAAAAAGAAAAAACAAAAATACGACCTGAACGTAATTTCAAACCGATAAGAGCTTGTCTCTCCTCTGTGTCTCCTTCAGCATCCAACTGGGCAGTGGAGTGAGCACAATCTGCTGCCAGCAAAGTGCCTTAACTAAGAGAGACCTTTTAAATACCGATTCATTTCATCTCCATTAGCTGGCCTTATCTCCTGCGGTAAGCCCTCCCTGTCCTGACATCACTATGATCTCCCATCCAACCACCCGCTGCACCTTGCAACTGATGTGTAATTACTGAAGCAGCACTGGTCCCTAAGCATGGAGTGCTAAACCTCTTTCAACGTTTACCTCACTAATCCTGTGTTAGCACTTTAGGCCACAGTTAAGACACCTAAATGCTTAGCTTCCTTTTCCAGTGGCAAAATGGCCGGCCCCCTCCTTCGCTGCTTAGTGGCACCATGCAGAGAAACTGAGCGCTGCTGTTTGTAGGCTGCAACAGCCTACAAGACTGATCAGTCTTGTAATCTCTGTTATTTTTTTTTATTTTTTTTGTTGCACATGTCTAGTTTGGGTGTCAGGAGTATTGTGCTCCCCAGGGTGCAAAACAGCTGACCCAAACATGCTTGGTGGTAATTTGGCAGAAATCCGACTGAATGTTGGCTGGATCATCCTCTCAGACCTCCTAATCTGACAGTTTGTGCTAACCAAGCTTAAAGAAGGGGTCTGCACTTTGAATGATGTTTTCTTTAATACCTAGTGAGGAGCTAGTTGTTCACAGTTGGTGGGCAGCAAAGAAAATTAGCCAAACAGCAGAAACAATATGGAGGGGTGGGATAGAGGGTGCAACATGGGGTTAAATGTGAATCCCTCTGTTCAATCTGCAGGCAATGGAGCCTCCTTTAAGAATGAACACACTATTTGATCTAAAGTTATATTATTGCTATTGGTACAACAATGTTGTAGAAATAGATTTTCAATTATTTTAAGCTTCCACAACATATTTCAGATTACTTTAAATCAAACATCTAATTACCAGCAGGGGTGTAGCATCAGGAAATTACTGTAGAACCAGTCTGACAACATGAAGTAGGGTGCAACATCTCAATGGAACCTTTAATTCTCAACCAGAAAAAAATCCTAAATCAGGATTTTTATGCAATCAGCATCAGACATTAGGCAGCCCTGCTGGGTTGTCCAGCTCAGCAATACACCAATTCAAAGCACACTAACAAATCCACCTATGAATGAGTCAAAATTTAATGTTGACTTCTCAAAGTCCAGACCCAAATCTGCTTGATAAAAAGGTTGTTTATGTTTAAAAATCCTCCAATTTGGCTGAATTGAACAATTCTGCAAAGAAGAGTTGCACAAAATTCCTCTACAATGACATAAAACACTCAAAGACTTTATTATGTTAGTTGTCAATAACTTCATCATACAAGACCAGACTGATTTGGAAAGTTTATTCCCTCAACAAAATGTAATCCCAATGAGAAAACAGCACTTTGTATTTACTCTGGGTATCTTGGTCAGCTCTTAAAATTAGCTTTATGATCTGAAACGTGGCAGAAATGCAAAAACAGAAGAGCTTAGAGAGAAAATGCTTTATCACAACTTATTTTGTACTTTTGGTGTAAGGTGGTGTTTGCTTTGGAATTGGCATAAAAACAATGGATAATTTGTTTTACCCTCATGTCTTTATTAATGTGCCAGACTTTTTGTAACTTTAGGCTTTTGGAATAAAGCCCAAGTAATTTATCTCTGTACTTTTAGTCAGTGAAATTGTTTTCAAAAGTTTTTGTTTTGCTAAAACATAATAAGACAATAAACCACATAAGGCAGATCTATTAATCATCACAGCACTAAATTCAACGGTATAATCTGACGTTTAACAAAGAAACAATTCAAAATCAGATTTTTAAGAAATGTAAACTCATCTACATTTCTTCAGTTTAATATATAACAAGTCATAAAGATTACAATGGTAACTCAAAAGATGACGAGTTTCTTTGATTTCATGTTTTGGGTCTGTTAAAAATAACTAAATTATTTCTTTTTACTAACTAGAATAAGGAGAGAGATTCTTTTTAGATAATTTTTTATTAACTTCTTCAAATATGAAGTTTACATGATCTAAGATTATAATGATTTTAAACAATTTAGGAAAGCCCCAATAATGATGATGTCATGACTTTGCAAGCTTCTGATAGGTTAATCAATAACTTTAGATGAAGCCACATATTTGCACTGCTTCTCTTCATAACATTATGGAAAAATCAGTGATTACTAAATAAAGAACCAGATTGTAATTTGCAAAATCACTCTGAAAGAAAAAAAGAATAAACTTTTGGAATCATGTTCCTTAATTTGATCAAATCTATAAATGAAGTGTTTGGAAAAATTACAATGTTTATATTTGGAGTAAAAAGTGGAAAACTTACAAGCCTAAAGACACCATCCCAACTGGAAAGCATGGCAGTGGCAGCATCATGGTATGGTGAGGTTTTCTGCAGGAGCAACTGGTTCCTGAGTGAAGATGATTCTTCAAATCAGACACAAATGACGTCAAACATTTGAGCAGCAAAAATGTTTTGTTTGTGCATCTTTCATTTTAAAGATGTTAATGAAAGTTTAAAGATCAAAAGGTCAACCAACTCCCCCTCTTTTACAAAATAAAATGACCTTCAAAATGTCATTAATATCTTCAAGGCCAAAGCAGCTCAAACAAAACATTTGCAGCACAAAATTAGTTGAGTGGATTTGATTTTGTCCGATTTGAAGAAGGTGTGGGGGCTGGTTGACCTTTCATGACCTCTGGAAACATTTCTTTATAATTTTAAAATTATAGTGGCGCAAACGAAAACGTTTTCTGCACAAACGTTTGACTCCATTTTTGATTTGAAGAAGATACAGGTACAATTCATAAAATAAATAGCATCATGAAAAAGGTGACAACAAAGTTAATGTTTTGGAGTGGCTGTCAGGTTCTGAAGTTCTAGTATTTTGCTTTCTTGGACCCCAGAAATAGTGAGATGATCATAAAGTATGGAATATAGGTGAAAAAACAAGATACAAGCAAGCAACTAATTGAGTTTACTCAGTAAGGCTGCTGGGCCATTGAGGCAGGGTGAGGAGCTCCATCTTCTGGGGAGACTCTACTCTTGCCAGGTCTATGAAGATGTGAACCAGTGCTGTCAGGCTCTGTCTCAAAGACTGGGCACTCAGCCTTACTTCTTCAACAAACAGGCGACGGAGCTGGACGCGCTGGTATTCGGCCACCTCTTTACCATCCTCACCACCAGACTCACCAGCCCCGAGCTGGCAGGGCGGGTCAAGAGCTACAGCAACCTGCTGTCCTTCTGCAGGCGCATCGAGCAGACCTACTTCGAAGACAAAAAGCTTATGAAGGACTAAACAAAAACCACTCTCTCTGCCGACTCGTCTTGTACATTCTGCCTCTCCTTCTCTCATTCCCTGCGCCGTAGCAACTGCCACGCCAATGACGGTGCTGCTCGCTTCTCCTCTTAGGTCCATGCTTGTACATTTGACAACCAAATGTACTAGGACAACCAAAGGCAGATTTTAAATTTTCTGGAGGAACTAGAATAGAAACATCCAGGAGGAAGAAGTCAGTGCTTCCCTGTTCGATTTGTTACCTTAAAGGTTTTGGGATTTCTGGGGTCTTTCCAAGTACTCTAGGTTCCTCCTAGTCCGAAAACATGCTGTTAGCTTAATTGGTTAATCTGAGTTGCCCTTGTGTGTGTGTGTACATGGCTGTTTGTCCCTTGTGTGTGTGTGTGTCTCTGTGTTGCCCTGGCGACCTGTCTTTGCTCTTTAATCTCTCTCAATTTTTTGAGATCAAGCTATTTTTAACAATAACCAGGGTGCATACACAAAGATTTAATTTACTAATCCCAGACTAAACCATTTAAACCATTTAAACCACTCAGGTGGTCCAGTCCAGTATTCGAAATCTACGATCCTGCAGCTATCCTTACTCAATCACATTTGCTTCTGTGTTTCTGCTATATTTTTATATTTGAGATATACTAATTTAATTCAATTATTTGACATACATTTTAAATTCCATTGTGCTTTCTTTCTTGCACAATGACAATAAAAGGAATTCTAATTCTGATCAATTAAATGAACTGTTACCAGACTCCTGCAGAGCAGATACAATCATTTGATTCAGGCGTGTTTGAAGCAGGGATGCATCTAAAAGTTGAGGAACGTAGCATTTTATGATTAGACTTGGCCATCTCTGATATACGATAAGTCTTTAAAACTGGCCTAATCTTGGCCTAATTTTCTCTGCAGAATTATGTTAACTGAACCATATGGAACGCTTTTCTTCCAACATAAATGACCTGTTTGCCTAAATCAGGTTCAAGACTTTGACTAGGTACTTTCATTTTGTTTCTCATAAGTAAACCTTTAGGTAAATGTGTTTCTCACCTTGGTATTCCCATTTTTAGCCCAGTCTCTGTTATGGATTGTGGTAGAACAAACTGTGTTAGAAGAGAAGTGCTTTAACAAAAGGAGAAAACTTACAATAAAAAGAAACTACTGGATCTTGAGTAGCATTGATAAAAGGAAACCAATAAGCTGCTTTTATACTGAGGCAATGACAGCGAACCTGATTAGCCAATCAGGTCAAATGTGGTACAGCTGTGGGAGAAACTGCAGTAATTAGCTGAAAAAAATCTAAATATTTTTATAAATATGAAGCTGTGATAATCCAAGTTAGGAGGAAACTGAAATGTGTATGTTTTCATCACCTGTAAGCTGCATTCACCTAAATTACCAGAACTGCACTGCAAAAGCATAAAATATTGCCAAGTATTTTTATAAGTATTTTCTAGTGTTGTAGTTTATAAATCACTGAACGGTTTAGCACCACAATACATTAAAGATCTGTTGTTGTTGTCTCAACCTTCCAGACCTCTCAGGTCTTCTGGTTCTGGTCTGCTCTGCATCTCCAGAACCAGAACCAAACGAGTAGAAGCAGCATTCAGCTTCTAAATCTGGAACAAACTTCCAGAAAACTGTAAAACAGATGAAACACTGATTTGTATTTGAAACGTAATCAATTACAAATTTAATAATGACACTTGACTTAATGTAATGTTTTGATTGTTGATTCAATGTTACATGACTTTGTGTTTTTGTGTTTGTTATGATGTAAAGCACTTTGAAATGCTTTGCTGCCGAAATGTGCTGTACAATTACTTTTTCATCAATACTAAATAATAGTTAAAGCAATCTCATATACCTTGCTTAAAAGTTACTTGTAAGTTAGTTTTGTCTTATTTTAAGTGTAATAAATATTTGCACTAGAAACTAGACTAAAAATAAATAATAAAGTGTAAATATTTGAACTCTGTTGCTGTGTGTAAAACATCTACATGATATATGAGTTTCACTTTTTGAGATGAATTACTAAAATACATCAACTTTATTATAATATAATTTACTGAGCTGTGCCTGAATGTGGGCGTTCAGAAGTCAAGTGGATTTTTACTGTAAAAGCAGAGCGGAAACTACAAATAACGGACTTAGGAATTAGGAGAACAGGGGCTTTAGGACATGTAAACCGCTAATTTAAGAATCTCTCAGGTGTAAGCTTTTTATAAGGGATTTCTGTCCGTGTTGTTTGCACCCAGCATTATGGAGTCACGGTGAGGCGAAGGGATCAGAGGCGGTTTAACCTCAACAAACAGCTACAGCTATAAATTCTCTCTGGGTTTGAGGAGACAACGTCCATCTTCTAACTACAGCAACGGTCTGGTGTCCGGATGAACAGCATTTCCTGCCTCTGTCACATGATGACCTGTTCCTGAGCTGTAATCCCTCTAATTTCGAAGCCTTGTGTCTTTCACGCCTTAAGGAGGAAATCTTGTTTGGATCATGATTATGGTGATATCGTGGGAGCCGGGTAGTTTTCTTTTTAGATATCAGTAAATCACAAAACCCATGCAGCTAAATATTTGGCAACGTACAAAAGATTTAAGAATAAATCATGAAAAAACAAAAAAGCATGGAATCTGTAACTATGCCTTCAAATGCTTTTAATATAACAAAATGATATTTAAAAAACTATTTGGTTCTGTTGTTGAACTGCAGAGCTGTTTCTGTGACAGACTGCTGTGTCCGAGGTGCACAAAGTAGCGTTGTGGGAGATCCTTCCTCCCAGCAGCTGCTTGACTCTGTGAAGCAACTTCCAACAAACAAATAAATGTTCTCATACCTGCAGTAATTTGGAGTTTCTTATTTCAAACATCATTCCTGGTATTTTTTTAAACATCCCTGTTTTGCACACTCTCTTCTTCTCTTGTAAATAATTTGATATTTTTATGTACCTATTTACATGCAAAAATGTATTTTTCTTGAAAATACCGTCTCAGCAGAACATTTCTTTAATTCTGAGTATATATTTTTGATTACTGCACAGTGTAATAAATGTGACCTTATTATACAATTTCTCATGGCTTTTTTCACTATTTTTTTTTTTTTACCTTTGCATTCAGAAACTTACCTTCGGCTGCTACTTTACACCTTAATTTCCACACTTTGGGGGAATAAGGAACATTTATATTCTACATCCTATAAATATATATCCAACAGGAGCCATAAAGGTAGGTTCATATTTTAGATATTCATCTTTAAAAGATTTTATGATATTTATATTTTTGACAAATTTTAATTAATGTTACAAAATACTGTACAACATTTGGAAATTATATTTACATTAGATTTTAGCTCCTGACTCATTTTTGATAAAGTTCTGATTGCAGATTTTCACATATTATGTATCTCCTTATTAATGAACTAGAAATATATTTTGTTTTCTTTTTGGACTTTCCTAAATACATACATATGAACCTATGTGAAATGTTCTTCTTATATCCTTTTTGAAAGCTAAAACTTATCTTGTTGCCATTTAATTTAGCATTGTTTTTGGTAAATCTTATTCTAATTGGACATGAAAGATTTGCCAATATGACAAAGGTCCAGGTTATTATATCTGCCTGCTCATATTAAATACCCTTAGATAAATGCATATTTGTATTGGACAAAAACATGAAGAAAGAGGAAAAAAATTAACCAAGGCAATAAAAAGCCTGTAAAAACTCTGAGGCTACCACACATGGAGCCTAGGGGGAAAATTTCTGTAATCTATACAGTTACCTAAAGTATTGAAAACATATTTGTTCAGCTGCCAAGGTCTGTGTTTGGTAACAATCCGTCTACCTTGACATGAACAGGTGCCAAATATCTCACACCTTTATAAAACAAAAACGTGACATGCAGATCAGATCTGGGGTCAGCAGTCGACCTCCACTATAAATACAGCAACACAACGCTGAACGTCACTGCTACCCAGTACAACAGGTAGGAAACAACTGGGATCTACTCCTGGATTTTACTCTGGCGATTCTCCTTTTGTGAAAATTTAGGCAAAATTCAGAATCTTTTCTACTATTTTAAGGTTTTGTAGAAAGATGAAGTTCCTCCAGGTGTTTTCCTTCACTCTGCTGTCTGTCCTGGCGGCCAACTCTCAGGTCATCATGCCTGGCAGATGCCCCAGCGCTGCTGTTCAGCAGAAGTTTGATGCTGCAAGGGTGAGAAATCCTTTAGATGAAGCAGCAGAACAGGACGTGGCTCTGTGTTGACTGTGAATCTGCTTGTGTTGCAGTATCTTGGTAAATGGTATGAAATCCATAGGATGCCCCACACGTTCCAGAGCGGCCAGTGCAGCACCGCCACCTACAGCCTGCAGAGTCCTGGAGTTGTTGGAGTCGTCAACAGGGAGCTGCTGTGAGATTTACTCACTCTCACCTGATCTGATGTATTTATAAACAGTGATTTAAGATTTTATTGAATTTCAGTGCAAATGGGACCATTGATGTAATCACCGGCACCGCCAAACCCGACCCCACTGAGCCCGCCAAGCTGCTGGTCTACTTCTTTGAGGGTACAGACCCTGGTTTAGTTTCCACACTCATTTAAATCTTATTTCAGTTGTGTGTTTAATCCAGCTGCAGATGGAGGTTTACTCACAACCTGCTGTGTCTCTTTGCTCCTCCAGACTCTCCTCCTGCTCCTTACTGGGTCCTGTCCACAGACTACGACAACTACGCTTTGGTCTACAGCTGCACCGACCTCAGCTTGCTCCACGCCGACTTCGTGTGGATCCTGAGCAGGCAGCCCACTCTGCCCGACCAGACGCTGGAGGAGCTGCACGGCGTCCTGCGGTCCATCGGAGTCAGTGTGGACAAGCTGCTGGTCACCAACCAGGACGCAGATTACTGTAGCACCATGAACCAGTAGATTGAGATTGTGGAGTTTGTATTGATTGATGCAGAATCTTTATTTGAGCTTAATTTAATAAACTTGTGTGTCCAAAACAAACAATATGGTTTCAGTGGTGTTCTACATTTTTTGAGGCTTATGTTTTTTAATTGAAAATGTCGCTTCAGTACATAAAAGGTAAACTACAATCAATGTTGAGCTTTGCCAACTAAAAATCTGGTATTTACACTGGTTATTTTTCCTTGACATTGAAAAATATATGAGGCGTTATTTTCACCAAAACCCCCCCAAAAATTGTAAGGTTGCAAATACTTTTCACAGAACTGTATATTCCACTCTGTGTGGATAAAAAAGACGATGAATCAAAATCTTTAGATCCAGTTCTTCTTTACAAAGCTCTTAAATAAATCATTAATGACTGAAACGTTTGTGTAAAACAACAGAAATATCTATAGAATCCTGGATAAAATTTGACTACTTTTATCTGCAAAAATTTATTTTCTATTAAATAAACTTTGTGTATTATGTAGTCATTTGTTCTATGGAGGTTTTATGAACAAGCTGACCTATAATATCAAAATGTGCCTGAAGGAAATTTGACTCAAAGATGCTTTATGGTGAAACAATCCCGCCACAGGATAATAAAATGCCTGTTTAAAGATTTTCTCGTAATATTGAACATCGGATGAATTTTGTCATGTTATGAAGTGACAGGATTTTCTTTATTTGAATTGATTAATTGATTCTAAAACGTACATAAGAGAGTTTTTAAGCACATCTGACCTGAAACTCTACTGCCATCAAAGAAATAAAAGATGAATCTAATTAGCTGTTAGTTATTTCTGATGACTTTAATTTTTAAATAAATGTCAGGTGAAAACTGGCCATGCAATTTTTTTTTTTTTTTACATATTACGTTTTTTCATATTCCTATGCAACCACTTATGTTTTGCCATCCTAATGAAGGATTAACGTTGTTTTAATTAATGCTTGTACTTTTCTAATAATTGTATTTATTGTTTTATATTTATTGACAGAATTTACATATTTTGCATTTTAACTTTTTGTCATTATATAGCCTTTTGCTTGATTTTAGCAAGATACATTTTCCATAACTTTTTAAAAAATAGTTAATTATTTACAGCAATATTAATTAATATATATTTTCCCTGCCAAATAAATCAATCTGACTTAAAGATATAAAAATAAGATTTGAATATAGCTTTTACACTTTAAAGTGAGTGTTAAATTCAACCATTGAACCAAAATAATGAATAAAAAAATGCTTTTTTTGGAATACAAGAATCAGAAATTTTATTTCCACAAAATAAGATACAAACACATAGAAGACACATTTCTTTAAATAAGATGATGCTCATCATAGGGACGATTTTTTAACACGACTCCGTTTCACTGGTTCATGGGACTGCAGTAAGTCTCGTCCTGAACGGTGGCGGCCATCTTGTCCACGCTGACACCGATGGAGGACAAGATGCTGAGCAGTTCCTCAGTGGTCTCTTTGGGCAGAGTGGGCTTCCTGCTCAGGATCCAGGACAGCTCCATGTGGAACAGGCCGTAGTCCGTGCAGCCGTAGATCAGCGTGTAGCTGTCGTAGTCGGTGGACAGAACCCAGTATGGACCGGGAGGAACGTCTAGAGTCAAAACAGCAGCAGGAGAATTTTAAAGATCTTGAATAAATAGACTCATTTCTGAATGAAAATTGTTTACCATCAGAGAAGGAGACCTCCAGCTTGGCCGGCTCAGCAGGGTCCTTCACTTTAGCCGTGCCAACAGCAGAGCTGATGGTTCCATTGTCACTGCAGGTTAATAATAAACAAATCAGTTCTGATTAAAGGCTGCAGGACTTTGTTTGACTGATTATGTTCAGAAACAAGCAGGAAGTTTAACTCACAGCAGCTCTCTGTTGAAGACTCCAACGACTCCGGGACTCTTCAGGCTGTAGTCGGCGGTGGCACATTGACCTTTCTGGAAAGTTGTTGGCAGCTTCCGGATCTCAAACCATTTACCAAGATACTAAAGAGGAACCACAGTTATTAAACTTCAAACATAAAGAAAAAAAGCTTAGTTACAAATCAGGACTTCTGAGTTTGTCTCACATCATCAGAGTGGCGTAGTAACTACTTACGTTTACTTGAGTACGTTTTTGGGAAATAATTACTTCTTATCAGTCAGTATATTTGACTTTTATTTCAGTAATTTTAATTTGAAGTATCGCTATTATTAGTTGAGTAAAACTTCTGGATTCTCTTCCCACTGAATAACTTCACTGAAAGGACAAACATTTTAACCAAAAATTCACCAGATAAAGACACTTATTAGTCTAATAAGTTTTTATTTTTATTTTTGAAAGAAGCTGATTTAGAAAAAAATATTTCTTTTGCCTTATTTTATGATCATTTTCACTTTGGTCTATAAAATACTAGAATTTCTGCATAAATTAATATTTTGGTCCATCTGATGATGTCATTTTTAAATATTAAAGGATTGATCAGTTACTCAGTACTTGAGTCGGCTTTTTACCAAATACTTTTTTATTTCATTTCTTGGATACTTTCTACTATTACTTGAGAAAAAATATGTTAAATTAGTGCTGCTCTGACTTGAGCACAATTTTTGGCTACTTTACCAGATTAGATAAAATGTTGCTCACCCTGGCAGCATCAAAGTTGGCCTGGACTGCAGGATCGGGACATTTTCCAGACCTGAGAAGCTGAGCGCTGCCTCCAGCAGCAAGCAGCATAGTCAAAGTAAGAATCTGCACAGCGTTCATCTTGTCGCCTCAGTCTGCAAGGAGTAAAACACAAAACAGCAGCTGAAAGACCAGTCAAAATCAGCTGCTTTAGGAAGGTGTCGTCTGCTCACCTGTGTGAAGCCAGCAGGAGTGACCAGATCCCGTTTCTGGAGGCTTTTAAAGACCCAAACGTCTCCAGTCTTCAGCCCCTCCTTGTTTGATGAAGTGAGAGCTGGCACCTGTTCAAATGAAACAGACTCTCACCAGATATTCACCTCCACAAAGTTTGGTTACATCTTTAGCCTGCTACAATATGAACTTATCTGGACTCGAGGAGCTTTAGACATTTATTTAAGAAAAACATAAATTTGACTCTAATTCTAATTTCTATAAAGTCTGCAGAGTCTTGCAAGCAAGTTCACATTTTAAGAAATGTTTTTATTTAAATTTGACTGCCTGTTTGCATCATCATCTGAAATAAAGTTAGGATAGTTCTTGCTATAAAAGTAAAATCTCCAATGTAAAAATATATTTCAACTTTCAACCATTTTACAGACAAGGGGAAGATTTGTTTTGCCTGACATTACATTAAGCATAAAAAAGCATGTTGATTAAATTAAATATTAATCCATAACCAAAAAACACAACAATGATTTTATTCCATTATTATCTTTTAATTTTCTGTGGTTTATTGAAAATTACGGAAAAGACTTTCTCCTGACAAGGTTTATATTCAGTCCACTAAATTATTACGTTTTAACTTCATTTAGTCTAAATTAAAATAACTTTACAGACGACTGAAAGTTGATAAAACCTTAAGTAAAAATGGTTTGACTTTCAAGCATTTCATCCAAAAACAAAAACATAGAAACCTGCAGGTCTTGGTTGCTCAGAAAACAAAATAAAATGAACAAAATAGTTACATCAGTGCATATAGCAGGTTTTGTTTGTAAAATCTACAAAATACTGTTGATCTGTTCTTCTCTGCTCTTATTGCACTAGATTAGGACTATATCTGCAAATTAACATGACTGTTTCTATTATAGTTGATGAAATTTTTCAAATTTTTGAGGATTTGTGGATGAAACTGGGAAGACAGATATTGATTTGTCTTGCTAAAAATCAATGCTGCTTAGTTAGGCTTCAAGAGGAAACTGGTAAATGATTATAAAACCTTCCAGCTGTAGCTCAACACATTTATTGAACTGACCAATATTCACCTGAATCTGACCTTCTGCTTTAAAAACATCCAGACCCAAAAGGCTTTTTGTGTTGGTGGAAAATTACATACAATATACGTTTTAACCGAAAAGTGAAATGCTTTTCAGTTAATGGACAACGAATGAGACGTTACACAACCGAGACACATGACTGACTGGCTTCAAGGTAAATAAACTTAGATAACACAAAATCTTTTGAGGTTAGGTTTGTTAAATAATTTACTCTTGTTGAATATATCGTAATCTAAAACTAACAAAATGTTTTCTAAAGAATTATATTGATTTTGTTTCGAATAAAGAAAGCCAGCTGTATCAGTAGCACAACCAAATGGGTGCAAAAGAAAAAAACAACAACAATCAATTAAATCAAACTAAGCTTATCCTGTTTTAGGTCAGTTATTACTAAATTATTTCTTGTTACTAAATGTGTTTTTTTTTATATTTTATTAAAGACAATAATAAAAAAACGAGTAAATTACAATAGACAATTCTTATTGTACATATACACCTATGAATACACTTAACAATATAATACTGACAAAATAGTGCATAGAAAATGAAAACAATTGCATTGCACAAGTTTCAACCCTTTTTTGTTGCTTTTTCAACTAAAGGGGAAAAAAATGTAATTGAAAATAAAACTACACAACAAACCCAACCCTCCTTTGCATCTCAGTTCCCCAAAGTCAATCCCTCCCAATAAAACCAACCAACCAGCCAAAAAAACCTCCGGTATCTATATTCATAACCAAAGCAACAGATCTCAATGACAGGCACCATCAGTTGGCCAAAACCTCCCGAAATGTTAATTTTAATTCAGAAGTTTGCCTGTGTTTCTTTTGTTTTGGCTGAAAAGTGTCTTAGGTGTTTTCTGGAAGCCTCTTACAAAAGTTTGCTGGGATTTTGGCCCATTCCCGCTGGCAGAACTGGTTCTGGTTTGTAGGATGTCTTTGCTCCCACACTCTTTTACACTCATACCTAGAATTGCAGATGGCAGTAAAGCCAAAACACGGATCTTGTTGTCTTGAGTCATTGCCAGTTTGTAACTTCCTCATTTTCACGTTTTTTCCTCATGGTGCCATCTTGTTTGTGATGCGCAGCAAAAAAATCTGATGCTGCAGCTCCTGTGCAACAGAGGATATGGTGTTTGCAGCCTTTCAAGCTTTCCTCCTAAAAATGCAACTATAGAGCTTTGGGTTAGGGTTATGAAGCGCCACTCTGTTTTAGCATTGCATTGATTTTATTGTCTCTTTTCTTTTGTCCTTTCCATATTTTTAATGTTCATTGATTTTATCTGTACAGCACTTTGTCACAGCTGTTGCTGTTTTAAAGTGCTTTATAAATTAAACAGCAATAGTTTATAAGTATAGGGAATAGTTCAACCACAAATCCTTTACTGATTCAACTATAAACTCACCATATCCAGTCACACTATTACAGTTTCCTGTCTTACAGATTTAAACATATTTCTCCTTGGGATGTTCTTTGAAGAACCATCAGAGCAGTCGGTTAAGTTTAGGTGACAGATCGTCCTCGAGGTTTTGACCTCAGTTATCCCTCAGCAGCAGGAAACATTCTCAAGCTCTAGTGCACGTGTGTTGCTGCTCACTTTTAGGGTTTTCCATTCTCCCTCTATGGTAACGTACAGCTTGTATATGTGTGCACAGCTGCAGGAGCATCAGCAGCATGGCTGCATATACTCCGGCACGTGAGCCTTTACCGCAGCTGTTACACAACATTTTCTTTTAGGTGTGGAGCTGAAACGTGAACCAGCAGCAATTTGATGAACACAAATCGGTTTTTTGTTTGGTCAATAAAACAAACTAGAAGATAAAATTCAGTCTTTTTTAAACTTTGAAAACTTTCTTTTTGGATGAAAAAAGAAACAAGTGCCTGGTCATGAAAACTCAATATGAGGATATTGTTTAATTTCCCGCTGATTTCACATTGCTCAAGCATGTTAAAGCTCCTCTGCTGCCCTCTAGTGGACAAAAACAAAACACAGCGCCAACTTTTATGTCTAAAGGTAAAATATGTTCTGTTTGATTAATTCAACAAAACATCCAACCTGATTTTAGTATTTCAAGCAAGAAACTGTTTCAGAAAGTCAGTGCTCCTTTTCTGCTCTAAGTCAGAACAACAGATCCCCTTTGCAGTGACATATTGTTGCCTTCACAAACCACAAGATCATAGGTCCAGAGGATTTCCCTAAGTATGCTTCTGGATCAAGGTCACAGGAAACTTATAATTGCCTCCTGGCGTATTGAACTCTTAAACTGGAGTACCTGGAGAGAACCCACTCATGCACCAGGAGAACAACTCCATGCAGGGATTCAAACATAAGAACGTTTTGCTGAAACATAACTGAAACAACCCTGCAATTTTATAATTTATGGAACCTCATGGGACAGAATACCAGCACAAAAAAGAAAATCCAAATGCACAACCTTGTGATAAGATTAAAAGTGACCAAAAGTCTCGTCAGGATCCACCTTTGCATGCTGCATCTTTAGTACATTTCTCAGCTCTTTGATATTTCCTCATTATCCTGCAACCCGTTTGGCTACGCGCTCGCTTCTTTCCTTGATCTTCTGACCAGTCGAGCTCATTGCCTCCATCCTGGCAGAAAGCAGCCGCTGCTGCTTTAACCAGCCTTTGATGTGTCTGGCTGCAGCTAACAAGTCATTCCTCCCTGAAATACAAGCTGGATATATTAGCTGGAAATTGAGCCTTTTGATCTTTTTTTTCTTCTTTAGTTTAGTCTTGTTTGTTGTCGGAGGGATTTGTCTGGAAGCAGACAGTATTTAATAGATTTCTGCATGTAAATCACTGTTTATTTTAGGGTATTCGTGTTATCAAACAGCAACAGGACCTTCCAGATAATGAAATGTCAGGTTACCGACTCAGGTTCTAGCAAACATTTCTCATTCTTATGGTATCTAAAGTTTCCTGTGAAATTATTTAAAGTTTTTAACCTTGTCTTTGCTGCACAAAATCCATTCCTTTCAAAAAATAGTGAGAGGATTCAAATATTCATATTCCTTGAACTTTTCCACATGATGTCGTCTTGAAACTTCAGTATTTATTGTATAACAACAAGAGTATTAAATTATTTATAGTGATTTGCTGTTAGCTTATCAGGACTGTGTATTGTAAAATAAAAAGAAAACAATGCAGCATTTTTAAAATCTTCATTTAAAAAAAGCAAAAAACACTTTTTTTGCTTTTTTTAAGCAAAAAAAGCAAACAAATCTGAAAAGTGTGGTGTGCATTTAAATTTAACTCGTCCTATCATACCAGACCAAAATTGAACAGTCTGGCCCACACACAAAAATCTTTACTTCCCCTTGAACACTTTATCGCCAAGGCAAAGCATGGTGGTGTTGGCAGCAGCCTATGGGATGCTTTTCTTCAGTAGGGAAAGGGAATCTGGTCAAATTGAAATCTGAGAGTTTAAGCAAAATAAACCTGGAAGAAAACCATTTAGAGGCCACAAAACCCTGGGGAGCAGCTTCATTTTCCAGCAAGACAAAACAATAAATCCCTTTGGAGATTAATATATTCTTTAATTGAATTTAGGTCAATTTAAAAGATTTCCATTAAAAATCTAATGGTGCGTTCACACCAAATGCGTTTTGAGCGTCAGGCGTGTCTGGTTTAGATTCAAAGTCTATGCAGAGGTGCTTTAAGGGAACAGTTCGCGGCGCGATTTGAACAGTTGGAGCGTTTTGATGCGTCAAGCGCGTCCAACGCATCCGACAAATAGCCCAGCAACGGAAAACAACAATTTTGAAGAATCTGCCGCGCCCTCGACTTGCCTCTACAGACTTTGAATGTAAACCAGACGCATGAAACGCTACGTGTAGAGCAAAATGTCAAGCGCTTGCATTCAAAGTGCACAGGCGTCGAACTTGAAGCGTTGGGCGCATTTTTGACCGGCGTAATGCGTCTGGACTGAACGCACCATAAAATTGTTGTTACTGATCTTTTCTAGTATATTTATATGATGCTGTGCAATTTCTTTGTGTCGTTCGCCTGGATGATACCTTCGTACAGTAAGATAATTTTCTCTCAAACTATCCGAAAACCATCTTTGGCCAAATGTAAATGAGCAGATGTGAGTAAACTCAATTTCGGACTAATGAACTGAAAACGACTAAATGTTAAACTTGAATCTTAAAGAGTTTTAAAAAGTGCAGCTCAAAAGCAACCAGGTTACTAAAAGGTTTACATTTTTGACATTCGTTTTTCAGTTGAATTGAACATGACCATCCTCTTCACGAAACTGTCTTGGGAAGGCAGAGCTTTTTTAGTCAGATGCATTTTCATCTTCAGTGCAGTACAGACTGCTGCAGAAAATGCCAGCAGCAATCATGATCTTCAATAACTCTTTGAAGAATCTAAATTAATGAGTTACAACAACACTTAATTTCCCTTTGGGATTAATAAAGTATTTTTGAATTTGAATATACCTCACCTTGAACATGGTAAAAAATCTTTGAAATAACTGAAAGGAACCTGGTCAGGTAATGGGGGTATGCATACTTCTGACTGTAGATAAATCAATGGAAAAATCTGAAAAATAAGAACAAAAAAAAGCACAAGTTCCCATTGCAGCCCACCTCAAGCAGGAGAACCTTCTGATAACTTTGTGACATTCCAGCCGGAGCGTCACCCATGACTCTGATTTGGTAATAACCGACTTTGCGCCGGTAATAAAACTGGAGAAAGACAAAGAATCTCATTGATTTCAGAGATGTGCAAAAACTTTGTGGAGAACAACATCTCTGAGTCAAACCCTGAGATCTCTGAGGAGAGAACACAGGTCCACAAAGAGGAACAAAACCGGTAAGATAAATGTACTTTCTCTGACTAATTTAAACAATCCTTTACTGATTTTAAAATGTGTAATGTTTATAGAATGGAACTGAACAGCAGCAGCTTTTGTTGCTTTTCTGCAGGTAACGCAGCCTGCTCTTACCATGAGGGTGTTTCTGGCTTCGATTTTTGTGCTTTTAATCCCCATCATTCGGGCTCAGGTTCCCCACTGGGGTCCGTGTCCAGAACCAGAAGTCCAGCCCGCCTTCATCCTTAAACAGGTAATAGAGGATTCCTAGCATGAGTCCAAAATGTCTTTGAATGACCAGATTAAAAAAGTTTCAACAGCAGTCAAGTCTCACAATTTAAGTTGCTTTTTCTTACCAAACATTGGAAATAAACAGCACTAAAATATTGCAAAACTTTATCCTGGTGTCGTTTAAAAATAATTTTACAATAGAGCAAATATTAGTGGTGTTAATATTTTTAAAACTTTTTTGAAAAAGTGAATTTAAAACATTTGTGCAAATCTACTCGCTGTCTAAACTGAGAAATTATTATTATTACATGTTAAAATTTTACAAGTCATGCTTCACATTACAAAATGTCGGGAAAGCATTTATCTGCAATTGTTAAAAATAATAAAATCTCACTGTGGTAAAGGGTTGTGCATTAAAATGACATTAAATAAGATGGAATACATTGAACAATGATTATGCAGTATTTCAAAATCAAAAATCGTTCATGCATTTCTCCTATTTTATCACAATGAAGCAACATATCTGTTCTCAAACAGTGCATAAACTACTATTTAACTGAAATAGAGCATAAAGTGATGCTTTAAGTGCAGACTCACTAAGAGTGCAGGGTACTTAATGACTTTCCACTGCAGATACAGCCTGAAAACTAACCTGTCGCATGTTTCCGTAAACCCATTACAGTATGTAGATTTATTCATAGTCTCCTCTCACGTCGCTCTAAATTGCCTCTGAACCCGTGTGTCCCTGGCCCTCGCAGTTCATGGGGAGATGGTTTGAAATTGCCAAGCTGCCGGCCCAGTTTGAGAAGGGCCGCTGCATCGAGACCAATTTCACTCTGACGACGGACAACTCCATTCGAGTGGTCAGCTCGGAAATACTGTGAGTCACTGCGAGCGGGAACCTTGTGGAAATGTGTCAGGAGGTGCTTGTTGGCACCGTTTAGCGCTGCATAAAAACTCTGTCTGTGTTTGTGTCTCAGAAAAGGAGAGGTGAGGAAAATCGTGGGGACTGGAGTGATAGAGGATCCAAAGAATCCAGCTAAACTCGGAATAACCTACTCCTACGGTCAGCGGGAATACATTGGAGTAAAAATTATCACCTCTTGTTTATGTTCTGACCTTTGACTTTTACTCTGTGTCTATTCAATGTAGTCCTCCCTTACTCCCCTTACTGGATCCTGTCCACTGACTACGTGAACTTTGCCCTGGTGTACTCCTGCACGGACGTCCTCAGGCTCTTCCATGTGGACTTCGCCTGGATCCTGGGCCGCACCCGGAGCCTGCCGGACGCCACCGTGGAGAAGGCCAGGGAGACCTTCGCCACCAACAACATCGACGTGACCCGGATGATCCCCAGCAGGCAGCAGGGATGTGACAAAACTCTCTGAGGCTGCGGCGGAAAAGCAACACAAGATGGCGCCGTTGCTGGTGGAAGGAGAGAAACGATTGCAGATTTTTTTTCTCCCCACTCTTTATTTCTACAGAGAAGAGTTTTAATATTTTATTGTAGTTGTAATGAATAGAGTAATCTCAACTGTTTGCTTGCTGATTGAAGTACATAATCTGATATGAGAAAGCTTTATTTTCATCTGGAAAAATATTTGCTAAAACATTTTGCCTTTTTTAATCAGACACCTCTTATTAGGGAACTAGATTAATTTTATTATAAGGAAACAGCTGTGTTTTTTTTTCAGTGAAAACACATGATTGCTCTATTTGTCTCTCAAACTGCAAACATGAAGGATCTCATTAGTCCTAGTGGAGCCAGGAAAACATGTGATCTCTGTTGATTTTTTGACAAATTAACGTGAAGCATTTTTCTGGGATTATTCACCTCAACCAGACGCCAGTTTTGTTTTTGATGACTGATATAAAACTTTTGTGAACTGTGTATTAAACTGCAGAATATAATCCATGGATGCCTAAACAGTAAAACAGTCTTCAATTAAACAATTTAAATAAGAGAATGCAAATCTTTATGGTTTGAAAGTAAAAACTGTTTCAAAACAGTTAATATTTCTTTAAATATTGAAGCTCCGAAATTAATTAAACTTGCGGTAATTTTGTTGCCATTAACAATATGCTAATTTTTAAATTTTTTTTGTTTTTCACTTTTAAAACAATGAGTTCATGCACAACCATTTACTGTCTCAATTACTTTTTGTTTGTAGCCAAAAACTCTGATCAGATTCCTGTTGGCCTATTACTTTAAAGCAAAAATAAATGACTATATATTGATTTTTTTACAACATTCAGCACTGAACTTTTGAGAAAAAATTACGCCAAATCAATTGCAAAACTAAAAAGAAATAATTAATAGACATAAAAAGTTTACTTATAATAGGTATTTGCAAATTTAATAGAATATTTAATTATTGATTCACATTTGCAGATCTTTGCGTAGAGAGGAAACAATAGATTTCTGACTAAAATACAGCATTTTTCTTCAGTGCAGTGACTCTTGCACCTGTCTGTCTAACACTTTTGCTGTCGAGATTGCACAAACAAAACAGGACACAGTTGTTTTTTGCTTTATGTTTGCATAAATTTCTGCTATATTGTTGTGGCAGTTTTCATTGTTCAGCATAATAAGGAGGGGGAGCTGTCAGAGGCCACGCAGGTGGCGAAGAGCTGCGATGAATGATGCTCTCCAGGATGCATTGTGGTGGTTTTTCAGCAGCGGTGTGCAAAGTGCTCTCACACACACACACACACACACACACACGCACACACACACACACACACACCAGCATAAACATCCATATTTCCTTTCAATAACAACACAATAACTCAACCTACAGAGACTTCCTAGAGGCACACAATTATACATGAAACTGTAGATTTAATTAGATGAAACTTACAGATCACGCTTGCTCACTATTGACTCAGTATGAACAGCTCTGTGGGCTTTCCACAGTGAGCAGGCTTGGGCTGAGTGGGAGTAAAGCCTGGATCATGGGGTACACAGCTCAGACGTGGCACTTACCCCCATAGAGAAGAATGTAAACTCCTCAGACATACAAAGAGGAGCTCTGCCAGCTTAAATACTGCAAAGAGAAGACAAGAAATCCTCAAACAATGTCAGGCTTCTAAAGCAAGCAGATACCAGGACAAAAATATTAAAATAAGTTCATAAAATCTGGAATGTTTTAGCTTCAATATATTTTACATAATAGATTAACAGTAGGCTGTGCATAATTGTGAATTAAAAAGTAAATTAACCAAAAGGTAACAACACCTCCTCTGAAAATAAATAACTGTGGGGAAAAAAAAAAGTCCTGGATGGATAAATCTGTGGTTGATGATTCCTGATTATAAAGTAGTTCATCAAATAATTTAGGTGTTAATCAGGAGCCAAATTGCAGAAAGTTCATTAGGAGCTGCTGCACAGAATAACAAGCTGTATACTGATTGAATCAGGAACAGAGATTAGCAGCAGGAAGAGTTAATGATGGTCTAATAAAAGTAAGGGGAAGCGTTTTCTTCTCGTCTGTTGTTTCAAAATGTGTTTTTTTAGTTGTATTACCAGTAAAGAGCAGACTGGCTTTCCTTTTGTTCCTGCAAGATGCATGTTTGCTGTCTGACGGGCTGAGGGAAGCAAATACTCATTCAGACGTAAAGTTTTTCCACATATGTGAAAAGGTAAGACACAAACCATTCTAATCACAAGCCTAAAAATACAAACATGTCGGATTCGTTAAAGATATTTCTTTAAATTTCAGGACAAACATAAATACTACAAATGACACAGACACCAGTATCTAATTCTACTTATTGAGGTATTAAACCCAACAACATGATAGACTGCAGGAAAGCATTGTGAATTAAATAAACTAAACATTAATATTGCTTTGTTTAAAAACTATGAACTCATTTTTTGTGTCTAAAAGAGCTGCATTTTTGTTATTTTGCAAAATACCATTAGCAACTTTATGCAAATATGCTCTAAGAGACAATTACTAGGATTGGGGAGAATAAATACAAAGTACATGTTATTGATTATACAAAAGTATTCGCAAGTGTTAGGGATCACAGCAACCAGCTAAAATCCGTGAAAACTTGAAACCCTTTCTAAAAATGCTTATAACAACTTTTTATTTTAATTGTTCAAACATCACATTTATTACCTTGATACACATAGGAGGAAGAGTCTCGGCACCAGAGGTAACATCCACGGTTTTCCTTATATCCGCTCTTAGAGGTGCAGCCAATCAACGGCAAGGAAAATGAATACCGCTCTTCGATTGGCTGATTCGCAAACGCCAGCCAATAGCGTGTCAGTAGCACCCAAATATGAATTTCTCTCAAAGCTGCATTTTCTTTTGAATATTTTAGAAATGATTTCTAAAATTATGTATGCGAATTTTCAAAGAATAATTAGTAGTAAAAGTCACAGAACAAACAAAAAACAGGATATTAATCAAAACTGTAGAACTATAAATTGTCTCTACCAACATGTTATCGAAAGCCTTCTAGAAAAGAAATCTCCTGGAGATATAACTTTATTCCAGAGACTATATTTATTATTTATCAAACAAATCTATATTTCAAAGTTTTTACTCACAAAAACATAAATAAGAAACCAAACTAGCAAAAACAGAAAGACAAACAATAAAAGATCAGAATATGTTTGATGTGAATAATGAATTAATATTCTTGAAGTTTTTCTTCAACTGATTCAAACTATGAAAACTCAAAGATTTCCAGACTTTTCCCAAGACCCTGTGGGGACAAAGGTTCTTTCATGCCTGATATCTAACTCCTCCTCTGGGAAATTAAATTATACATGGAAGGAGGAAAACAAGTCCAGTTGCGGACTTTTTTTTTTTTTAACTCTTACTGTAAGCAATAAAACAATCCCAGCTATGTGGCCCAAACTGTCAGAGTCTCCTGGATATATGAGACACACACTGGCAGCAACCGGCTGCACCTCACCTCTGTTTCCAGTGCTGGGAAATATCACAACTAAAGTTTATCTCTCTCAGAACAGCAGGGAAATGGGAAATTGTTTTGGCAAAATCACCCAACATCAGAATGCCTTTAATTTAAGTTTTCAAACTTCTGACTTTCAGGTGTTTTTGTTAAGTTTTTCCTTTGAGTTATTTTTTTGGGCAAAGTTTATAGGTGTGTACAAAATACTTGAATAACATATTGACATGATTTTTATGCCTTTTTCCTTTTCTTAAGCTCAAAATATTAGAATTTGAGTGCAAATCAAAACAATTTGTTTTGAGGTAGAGTTGAGAAACTACAACATGAAAATAAAACAAAATTTCAAGATGGAATCTAAAGCTAAATTGCCAATATTTCTGTTACTATAGATTCAATACCGATACCAATTTGACTGAAAATATCTATCAATATTATAGTATCAATATTACAAACTTCTACAATATGTATGTAGTTACTAAAATAAATATATTGATAATATTCTAAGTTATTGAACATGGTTGTATGTGTTTATCCCTATTAAACAGGAAATATTTGTTTACAGTGAATCAACAAAGTCTGAACATATCAAAACAACAGCAGATGCAAACATAAAAATGGTCACATATACATATAATTTACACGAGTCACTTTAAAAAAAGCATCATTAAGTCACGGATAACGTATCTGAAGATTCAAAGATTTAAAAGGAAAGTTTCAACATTGTTGAAGCAAAGAGTTCTCTTTGTGTTTATGGTTTTAATCTTGTGTCTGCAGAGAAAGCAAAGTTATTCTGCTGCAAAAACACAATATACTGGAGGTTACCCTGTGCATGACCTGAGAAGAGAATAATGTCACATCCAGGGAGTCCCCTGTGTCACAAATAAAAGTGGGGAAAAAAAAAAAAAAAAAGCCCTACACTAATCATAACAGCAGTTTCATGGGAATGAAAAAGTAAAATGAAAGCTCATATTTTTCTCAAGTCAATAACAGCCACAACAAACTTAAATTATTTAAAATGGCTGATACTTCAGTCTATTTTTGCAGTGTGCATCCAGCATTCCTGTGCAGCTGGATGAAAAGCTTCGGTCCGGTCTCTGCTGGAACGTGGGCGGCCAGAAAGCAAAATCTTTGTTCTGATTGCATCAGCTTCTTGTTGTGCAATGAGACTTCTGAGATTTGGTTAGAAAAATATTATTTTTTAAAGGATTCAAGTACACAAAATTACATTTTAGCAAGTTCTAGGCTTAAATCTAAAAGTACTGATATTTCGAAAGAGTTTGATAAAACTTTACACTTAGCGACAACGCTCTAGGATGTAGTATTTGTTAGAAATGTTCAAATGCAGGATGTCTGTTCCAGTTGGCTGAATTGAAGTGAACTGAGGAGGAGTCTGTCATGTTCGGATGCGGAATTGTCAGTCAGGGCAGATTGAATCTATTAGCGCTCAGTGATTAGCTCCTGGGCGTCAGAGCTCTTCTGTTTCCTCAGCAGGAAATCTCTTTACGGGCCTTGAAACCTTCAGCGTTCCCCGCCCCTCTTTTATAAAACCCTGTTTCATGCCGGAGTGTGATCCCTGTCCTGAGGCTTCGCTTCAAACAGCCTCGGTTTCACACCATGTGTGACACAGATTCGACGCAGACCCCTCGGCGGGAGCAACGTGGATGTGCTTGGTGCGAGGCTCATTCGAGGTGACAGCGTTTATTCCCCTCTGATGTACATGTGTGCCATTTTACTGCCTCATGGACACGACTTCTCAATCCTCCCTGGCCCACATATTATTCATAAAGAGATTTTAAATGTTCATTAATCTGAACAATCAGGTGCATAATGCGTCTCGGTTCTTCCTCAGTCACAGCCGTAAATGGCTTTGGCGGTTTGGCCTCATTTACTGTATGCTATGAAATATCCAAGCTACAGCAGCTCTGTGGAAAATAACTTTATTAGATTGTGCATCTCTCTCTCGAAGGCTTCATGAGGCTCTTTGCTTATTAGCATCTTAAAATGGCACTATTGCTATTGATGTTTTACTGACTGAAATATCAATTCAATCTTTTGAAAGAAACCGATTTAGGGTGTATTCAGACCGGATGGTCTGGTAGACTCGGTTCGATTGGGGACTAAAATTGCAATATTTGTTACATTTTCAGAACTCTAGTTCGCATTCACACTGCATTGTGTCAAACGACTAAAACTAACTAAAAAACCTGTTCCCCCCGTCGCCTGTGGGGGCGCTGCACCAAGAACTACTGAAGGTAGTAATATTTGACCAGAATGTCCTGCACTGTAGCTGACTTCCTGCTTTTGAAACAGTCTCTAGTCAGGTTGCATTCAGACAGGTTTTCTACCGTTAGAGTCCACTTCAACCGGTTTTTAGGCGGATCAGAGTTCGGTTTTTAAGTCCGTTTTGGAATTCAAATTTGCATTCAGACCTCCCCAAAAACTCGGACTTTCTAGACAAACGGTCTAGTCCTGGGTTGGTCTGAATGCACCCTTAGAGATTTGATGTCTCTCGTTTAATTTAAGAGAAAAAAAATGATCTTTGTGTATGTAATGTTGATGTTCATCAATTTTGACCAAATATGAATTGCATCAGCTGTTTATGCAAGTTACAAGGATGAAAGACAAACTTGTGGCAGTTTTCTCACCTTAAAATCACATTTCATCACTTTTCTTTAACTGAAAAATGTATTCTTTACACTTGTGCAATTAAATTACTGATACAAATACAAAATGCACCAAACAAGAGGAAATAAGCTACTTTACAGTGCATGCACAGCACCGGCACCAAAACATTTTAAAAACCCAACAGTAAACTTGATATTCTTGGAGTTTTATGTGAAAGAATCACGTAAAACATGCTCCAAACATGTCAGCGATCGTTTGTGTCTGATATTTTATTTAAAAGGATGCAGAAATAAAAAGCATCCAGGCGTCTGTGCTCGAGAGAACAGCCCACTGAACTCAAAAACACAGAACACAAAACAGAAATTTGTCTGGAGAACCAATCCCATTACCTTTACTGATAATTCAATTCAGCCAACTGTACCTTGTTGAATTAAATTGAGTTTGGTTCCTCAAGAAACTCATGTCAAAATAGAAATATTAGTTAATGATCTACACCAAGTTTTTGCTGCAACATTTTTGCTTTGTTATCTTTATAATTGTTGTTCCATGGATCCATTATCCATTGAGTTGGACATTGGAAAACATATATACTGGAAACATTTAATTCCCTGGTTCCACAACATCCCAAAGATGATTGTGGTTTGACAGGTTAAGACAGTCTTAAATAAAAAAAAAAAAAATGTATATATATAATATATATATATATATATATATATATTATATATAAAAAAATATATAACATTTTTTTATATATTTTTTCATATATAAAAAATTTTCATATATAAATTTTTCATGGCTAGTTTCAACATAGCCATGAAACTAGGCTGTGGTATGTAACACAT